>CAUYUJ010015557.1:286389-325511 GCA_963575745.1 Prorocentrum cordatum | reverse complement strand
GGGCTGGTAGTGGGCCACGTATGGGGCCGTCGTCGTTGTCCGTGTCGGGCGAGCTACCGTCGCCGGGGCTGAAGCCGCCGGCGTCGGTGTCGGCGTCGCTGTCGTCCGTGCTAGCTTGGTCAGGGTTGAAGGCGGTGATGTCGCAGTGGAGCTGTGCATCGTCGGAAGTGGTAGGCGTGCGGAGATACGCCGTGGGCGAGCAGTCGGCAGCCCGCGCGTATATGGCCGCCTTTCGCCCGCTTGGCTCGCGGACGCCCTCAGACCAGATCTTGATGCGTTCAGCTTTGGCTCGGTTTGCACGTCGCGCCAGCTCCGAGTCTAGATTTTGGATCAGACGATCGAGCTGCTCTCCGCGTGGCGCTGGCACGTCGGGAGTCCAGGCGTCAGGAAAAGCCAGGAGGGCAGTGGGGCGCAGCTTGTGGCAGAGAAGGCGGGCCGCGGCCCACGTGCAGTCGATGCGTTGCGCCAGGTGCGGCGGGATAGCACGGCAGTCTATATGATGGTGCAGTCCGATGAAGCGAAGCTCGCAGAGTTGCCGATGGAGCTTGCGAAGGCGGTCCATGTGAATCGTGGAAGCTCCGTAGGTGGGAGAGGCGCGGGGGGCGGCGGGCCGCTCCTCGAACGTGGGTGTGAGCCCGTGCATGGTAGGGGCCTTCTTTTTTGGGTGGTCTGGCGGTAGGGGCGGCAGGTCCCGCAGCCGGGTGAGATGGCACTCATGGCTGGCCTCGTTTGCCAGGGCGAACATGCGTTCCACATCGTCGCGTGCGTCAGCTTGCTCCATGCGGTCGTGGTATCGTCCGGCGATGTGGGTCCCTAGTGCCTGGAGTTCGTGGTCCTCATGAGCTCCGTCGTTTGGAGGGTATGGCGTGGGGGCCAAAAGGCGTGGGGCCGTGTGATCGAGGCGGCTTAGGTCGAGTGTGACCTGCATGCCAACATGGGACTTCGCTGGCAAGTCACGCAGATAGCAGAAGTCGGTGACAAGGGATCGCGCAGCTTGGTTGGCGATGACATAGTCGATGCGCGAAGTGCGGGGGCCCTTGGTGACGCGGTCCCAGTCAGGGATATTGCCATATGTGTGCATGGTGTGGTCTGGTGTGCCTTCAGCGACGTTGGAACATCCGTGCTGCATCATGTGCAGCAGGTGTGGATTGTCGTCGATGTTCGTGTTGGCGTCCATACAAATGAAATACGGGGCTGAGCCGACCCTCGCGGCGGCGCAGTCAGCAAGCCGAAATATATCGGTGCTGTCCCCTCCAGCGACCCCGTAGAGGCTCGCAATGTAGATCCCAGCGGGACCGTGGTTGTTTCGTCGCCGCCTGCGGCGGTGCTGGGTGCAGAGCGGGAGGAAGACCTCGTGCCATCGTTTCTTGACCTTGAGGGTGGCGATACAGGTCGCAATGTCGTCGACGGTGGAGTCGACGATGGCGTCCTTAGAGAGGATGGCAACCCCGCCCGAGGCGCCGGTGTTGCCCTCGACCGTGTGGTCCGTGCCACCGTGAGCAGCTTTGCGCTGGGCACGCGCCAGGTCCAAGTCAGGTCCCAGACTGGCCTGGTATCCTCCGTGGTGTGGATTGGCGGCGTTGGTGGCGATGGCTTGCCTGGTAGGCTTGGCATGACGGGTCTCCTGCAGCGCTATGACTGCGGCGTTGTGGTCGACACCTAGGGCGGTAATGGTTGGCCAGTTCGCTGGAAGACTCGTGATGTTGAGGCTGACGAGGTGGATGGAGCGACCTGGCCCATCTCCGTCGGTGGAGCTGGGGTTAGCACGCCCCGCACGGTGGAGGGCGGCCTGGCCGTCACCCAGGTAGGAGGCCCGGCCACAGTGGGAGCTCATGGCGTCGCAGCAGATTGGCTTGGACGGGGCTGAAGCCGCCGTCGGGCCAAAAGTGCAGGCAAGGCATGGTCGACGCTGCGCCGGGGGGGGTTCATAAACATCGGCAAAACTGCCTCGAAAAAACCTCCTCACTCCTGTACCGTGGGGGACGGAGGGAGGAAAGGTGAGACGGCAGCAGGGGGAGAGGGAGGCGGCTCCTCGATCCATCCTGCCGAGCGCAAGAGCCAAAGCAAACCAGCGGCGGCAGCGCGGCGCGGCAGCGGCGCAGCGCGCGCGCGAATACTGCGCACGCGACACCGCTGGTCCGTCCTGCGGCGGCGCGCCCGCCCCGTCAGTGCCGTGATGAGCAGCATCAGCTGGAACAGCTTGTTCGTGTGCGCCCTCCGCGCTCGCCTCGGGCGGTGGCCCTGTGGCTGCGGCGGCGCACGCCCTGCCAGCGCGTCAGCCACTAGCTGGGCGTGGCGAGCGGCGCGGTCGGTGGCCTGGCGCTGAGCCTCGTCCATGCCCGCTGCCGTGAGGCTCGCGTAGCGGACAGGGCTGACTCCACGCGGGGCCGCCGCTGCCGCGGCAGCGGCAGAGGTGGCGGGGGCGCCGCCGTGGCTCTGAGGAGACAGCGGTGAGCCGCCGCCGAAGCCCGCCGCGAGGTCCTTGACGGAGTACTTGTGCTGGTAGGGGTCGAAGGTCGGCGCCTCGTCGGGGGCGACGACGCGGGTGAGCGGTGGCAGCTCCTGGTCCGTGGACGGCGTCGGCTCGAGGTCGACCTCGTTAGGGTCTTTTGCGCCGGCACCGAAACGTGGCACCACCTCGGGGGCTTGGGCGTCAGCCTGAGTCTCGCGGGGCGGCGAGCTCGTGGAACTCCCAGGGGGCTTGCGCGAGCGGTGGCGGCAGCTGGGCCGGCTGCACGGGACGCGCCCGCCCGTGTGGCGGTCACGTGGCGAGGCCGCCTGGGCGTTGGCGCGCGCAGAGTCCGCCCTGCTCGGGGAGCGGATCGGCGCTTCGCTGGGTGCTGGGCTGGGCGGGCGGGAGCCGCCTGTGCCGCCCGCCGCCGAGGCTGCAGCCTGGTCAGGGTCGGCGGCGTCAGGCCGGGGGCTGACGCGGTGGGCACTACCCTCGCTGTGCCGCGGGGAGGCGCTGTGGTGCGCCTGGGTGTGCGTGAGGACGAGCGGGACGAGCGGCTGCCGCTCGCGCTCTGGGGGGGCAGGTTTTGCCTGGGCAGGGCGCAGCGCTGCGGCCACGTTTGGCGGGGGCGTGTGTTGGCGCGGTTGCCAGGCACGCACGTTCGCCTCGCGCCATCCTTCGGGGCGCCCTGTCCTGCCACGGCTTGGTGCGGCCCCCTGGGCTGAAGCCGCAGGGGTTACCATTGCGGGCTGGTTGCTGGCGGTGCTGTCGTGGCGGCCTGGGTAATGGCCCCAGGCACGCGTGGACCCTGGCGCGGGCGAGATGGCCCGTGGGGGAGCCTGCGCGAGTGCGCGCGGGTAGCCGACGACCGCTGGGTGCACCCTGGCGTGGGGGACGTGGCCGTAACTGGACGCGGCTGCCCCTGCCGCCGCGGGCCTGGCACCAATGGGGCCGCGGTGGTAGGCGGCGCCTCCGCCGTACACCGCTCTGTCGCCTGTCGGGACGCGCGCAGGAGAGCGGTTGCGTGGCGTGCTCGGCTGACCTGCGTCGCGTTGGTCGCGCTGCTGGGTGCGCTGCTGGTGCTGCTGGTAGCGTTGCTGGTCGGCTCTCGAGAGCGGGCGGGTGTCGGGGAGGATGGGCGGCACGTCGGGCCGCCGCCAGCCCTGGTAGACGTGCTCGAAGGCATGGTCTGGGTAAGTCTCCCCGTCAGGTGAGTAGCGCCGTACATGCTCCACAAAGTCAATGTTCTGCGGCTCGGGGAGCACCGTGATGTTCACAGCCCGCTGGTGCGCTGGTCCATAGAGACAGAAGCTACCACGGTTGTTGCGGTCGTGGTTCAACTCGGCTTCGGTCGTGGCATGACTCACCATGGCGTCACAGAGGCGCATGTCGTAGTCGAGAGCTTGAGGCCCAGGGCCGCCCTCGGCATCCCAGTACAGTACCACATCCCGCCAGCGCGTGCGGGTAGTGTGGATGCGCTCGGCGATAGACTCGCAGACGGTCCTGACTGTGACACGATGCCTGTACATGTTGGTGATGGCTAGGGAGTAAGGTCGGCGCACCGCTTTGTTGAAGATGAAATCCTCCTTGAGGGCCTGGTGCGGGCCGAAGAGCACGTAGCCTTCCTTCCACAGCGGTTGGTCGGGAGACGGGTCTTCAGGCATCCCCGTCCCTGTGAACCCTGGTGGCCGCCTCGTGCCGTCGGGCAATCCCTGCTTGGGGACGCGACGCGGCCTCGGTGGTAGATACCATTGGCCCTGGTATCCTGCTTGGCCTGGTTGCGGAGGCTCCCCCCCGGGGCCTGAAGGCGCTCGGGGGGCTCCATGAGGTCGTGCTGGGCTGGCGCGTTGCCGTATTGGCGGGCGAGGATGTGCGGAGGCATCCCTGTGGCACGGACGTCGAACAGGCTGTGCGGACGAGGCGGATGCGGGCATCTGCTGGAGAGGCAGCATGCGTCGGCGGCCCTGTCGTCGGTGCTGTACACGCACGTCCAGCTGTTGCAAGAGTAGTCCGTGGACCAGTCCATAGGTGCACGCAGTCCGCTGAGGGAGCAGTCCGGGCACGTCGGTTGGCCCGAGGTGCCGAGCTGCGTGTTGCGGCGGGCAGCACAATACTGGCAGCATTGGAATCGGCACTGTAGGCAAATCCAGCGTCCTGGTAGGGGCGGGAACGCTTGCTCGTCGGTGACTGCGTCGTCTGGGTGGGGTCGGGGTCGATCCCACAAAGGCCAGACGTCGGCGAACCAGGACTGGCCTGTAGTGCGGACCGCCTCCGCGGGGAGGCGAGCGTCGTCAGCATGGCGCTGGATCCACTGGGGCCCCAGGTCCGCTGCGATCATGACCGTGCGCCAAGTGTCGTCCGCCTTGACGTGGACTTGGGTCGGTGCCCAGAGCCTGGTGGTGGTGTCGCCGTGGTCGTGGTGAAGGATGACCCAGCCATCGCGACCCGCAACCGCAGGGTCAGTAACGCGGTGGCCCACAACGGTCGCCCCCCACGGTAGGTAGGCGCCATCGTGATGCTCGCCTGGGTCGAGCCAGACCTCGACGCCAGGGGCGTTCACACGGGACCGCACATCGCGGACGTGGGCAGATGAGACAGCCGCAGCGTCGAGAGGCCGCTGCGCTGTGCGGGGCCTCATGGGAGCCGCTGGCGTCGGGGTCCGCGTCCTCGATGGAATCTTTGTCGAGGCCAGCCTGCCAGTGGTCGACGGCGCTGGAGTTGGAGTCAGTCGAGTTAGCTCGGCGGACAAGGGTGCGGGACGGGGTCCTGCCACCTGAGGTCTGAAGACGCCCATGTCCAGCCAGTGCTGCAGCGGGGCTGAAGCCGCCACTGCGCGGGCTGGTGGGAGCTGGCGGTGCGGTGGCATGGCCTGGCTCGTCGGCGACGGTGGCACCTTCGGCGTCGCTGAGCTGTGCGCTGGGGTCGGCCTGGGCCGAGTTGTTGGGCGCACTGCTGCGCGACCGGGAGCGCCCTGTGTGGGGATCGCTGTCACGGTCGCGCTGGGCAGCGTCACTTGGCGGTGGCGTGCCGTCGGGGTCCTGGGTTTCCGTGTCGTGGATGGAGTCGTTCTGGCTATCGTCCGACACGTGGAACGAGTCCAGGGATATGTTGCTGATATCGCTGGCAGCTGCGTGCTGGAGCAGAAGCGGTTCAGCGTCGGCCGCGGGCTGGTCACACGTGGCGTTTTGGGCGGGGGGGCCAGCGGGCGGTGGTAGGTTTAGCGGTTCCATCGGTGCCGCGGCGAGCTCCGCCTCGACAAGCGGCTGCAGGTCTGGCGGGTGGTGCGGGATCGCATCCACGAGATACGCCAGGGCGTCTTGGTCGGGCGGAGGGAGGCCTCTTGGCAGCAAGGCGTGGGCCCGTGAGAGGTATGGCGGCAGTGGTGCCGCGAAAGCCTCAGGGCCGACGAGCTGGGCACGAGCGCACTGGTATTCCAGAAGGAGGCCAAGGTAACGGGTGGGGTACTCGTGGCTGCCCTGAATACGAGTGAGGTTGCGGTTGGTGCGCTGTCTGTCGGGGCCCGCTCTGTGCCAGATATCCTCGCACATGTCGACCGCGGTGCGGTGTCGCAGGGCGTCGTTTTTCTCCGCGGAGTCCTCCTGGAAAAGGTGGTCGTACTGTGGCAGATGGAGCGTCGCCAGGACGTGCGGGACGCAGTCCTCGAGCCATGCCCAGTAAACGTCCTGATGGTCCTCACCTGGTGCCCACGCCGCGGCGCACGGGATGAGCCGTGCTCGGATGTTCATCAGGTGCCAGAAGGCGGGGTCCTCATCAGGTTCACCCCTGGCGCACAGAGGGGAAGCGGGACTCGCTGTGTTGCTGGTAGTCAGGCCGTGTGCGTGGGTGCTAAGCACGGCCATGAATTAGCAGCCCACATAGCGTGTTGGGCTCCACGGTGATGCACAGGTAGGGCACGAGGAGCCAGATGGCTCGCAGCGAGGCGCCTGTGGTCTGTGGGGGCCACGGTGGAGCCGTCTGCGGCGCTGGCTCAGCGGCGTGGTTTCCAGCGTGGCACGGCCCACCGCTGTCAGTAATGTCGAAGCTGTCAGGTCGGCACGCTGTGGGGGTGCGACACTCTGGAGGGTACACGGTGCGACGTACGGCGGCAGGCGTCGTGGTCGGTGGTAACTCTCGCAGGTGGTCGTGCGCGGCGTGCGTTGCCTCATGCGGGGGCGGTGGCAGCCAGGGCACTGCAGCGGGGCTAAAGCCGCCACTGCGTGCCTGGGCCTTGCCAGCGGCCCTGTCGAGGATATGCTGCACGACGGTCGAGGACAAGCTGAAGACAGGGTGCCATCGAGGGTATGCTGTACGACGGTCGACCGCAGGCGTCGTGTTGAGTGATGGTAGCCCTCGTAGCTGAACTTGCATGCGGTGCGAGGCGTGGCCGGAGGACGCAGGAGTCAGCTCAGCTGCGGCAAAATCGGCGGTCGACTGCGATGCATGTGTCGTAGTTGACGAGGGCGTGCTCGTAGGAGACGTGCTGGTACTCGGCGTAGGCATAGTAGTAGCCGTCGAAGTCCCAGGGGGGCAGCGCGTGGGGCAGGGCCCCTGGTGCTGCTCAGGCCAGGCGCTCGCGGGGGCGCCCAGCAGCCCGGTGCCGCACGGGCCAGCGGCGGCGGTGCTGTTCACGATCGGGTCCAAAATGGCGCTGTGATCGTATTTGTAGATGCTGTCATCGTAAAGGTAGAAGAACGTCCTACGCTCCGCATGTCGCAGGAAAGCCTCTCCTCCGTGCTGGGGCGCACCGCCTGAAGACGGGTGTGCTCCAGCCAGCGAGGGGAGGGCCAGGCCGCAGGCGAGGCGCCGCATGATGGCGAGGCCTGGCGGGCGGCGCGAGCGATGAGCCGAAAGCTGCGTGGCAGCACACGTCCTCATACACCCCTGAATGCTCATGTACATCGCTACAATCACGCCCCCTGCAAGACTACGGGTGTCCCTACACCAGAGAGCTTGCGCGTGCTGCTGCCAAAACAGACATGAGGTAACAAGAAAGAGATACGACGCGAAGAGGGGAGCGGTGCCTCTGAAGGCGCTTCCTCGGAGGGCTGAGGCGGGCTCTCTGAGGCACCTTCAATACGGGTCCTGGGTGGCCCGACCCTTGTCCTTGCCTTTGTCGGCCCCTGGGGGCCCCGTCCCTGGGGTGGCCTGGCCTGGCTGGTCGGTCGCACTGCAGGCTGCCGCGGGCTCGGCGGCCGCTGCGGCTTCCTCCTTCTTAGCTTCCAGAGTGGCCGCTTGTGGCAGGTGGATGGTGCCTCCCGTGAGGTGCCCGAGGAGGGTCTGGATGTCGCCGCGCAGTGCAGCGGCGTCGGCGGTTGCCGTCTGTTGCTGGGTGACGACGGTGGCAAGCCCCCGTTCCAGCCCTGAAACGTGCTCCGTGAGTGTGGCCTGGGAGGAGAGAACGCCCGCAAGCTGCATCTGCATGTTATCCACCGTGGTGGCTAGTAGCTCGCGCTGCTGTTCCATGTGCTGGATGCGGGTCGTGGCAGCATCGGGCGGTTTAGAGGCCGATGCGAACCGCTCGCCGAAGGTGTTGAGTTCGTGGGAGGCCACGCTGTATTCATCGCCTGATGAGAGGATCTCGACGTCAACGACGTCACCTGGTACTTCGGCGGCTGTGGCAGCGGCGCCTTCGGTGTGGCCCCCTCCTTCCGCCGCCGCCGTGCCAAGCCAGGGGTCGTGGCCACCTGGTCCTGGGGCGGCCGTCGGTTCAGCGGCTCCGTCCGTGCCGTGAGGGGGCGCAGAAGAGCTGCGGCCTGGGGCGCGGGGTGGCCTTGCGGGCGGCGTGGCGTCACGTTTCCCGCTGGAGGAGCGGTGGCGCTTGGCTAAAGGCTCCTCCTTGGGGGTCAGGAGCGGTGCGACGCCCTTGCCTTTGGGCGTGGCAGTCATGAGGTCGTGGAGGTAGGGGCTCTGGGCCGCTTTGGTGAGGAGTGTGCCGGTGGCGGGGCTGAAGCCGCCACCACCGGCTGGCGGCGTCGCAGGCTCTGTGATGGTGGTAGGCGTGACGATGGTAACGTTGTCCCGCTTCGGCGCCACCTCAGCCAGCGGGGCCTCGGCGATGCTCCACGGGATGGAGCACCCCGCGACCTGCACCGTATAGGTGAGTGGGGGCCGATGGGCGCGCACTAGGGCAAACTGGGCCGCAGTGGCTGGGCCCCAGGCGGTGTGGTAGACCTCACAGTCCCATTTGACGGACGGGCCCGTGAGAGTCTTGGCGAGCTGGGTCAGCGTGGCGTGGCGTGACGCAATGCCAGTGACGCGGTAGCGCGTCTTGGCGAGGGTGGCCTCGCAGCCGCGGATGCTGACAGCAGCGGCCTTGGCGACGTCAGACCCCCGCGGAACACGGATCCCCAGCAGGCCTGACTTGCCGTGCCTGACGACTCCCAGGGCCTTGAGCTCCACCGACTTCTGGAACGCGTCTGCCATCGTGATGGGCTGGTCCTCAGGGAACCACACGGTCTGATACTTGTCGGCGGTGGGCTCGTCTGCACCTACGTTGCTGAGGTCGTAGGTGGCACCGAGTTGCCCTGATCCCGCCAGGACCTTGTCGACCGCTTGGAGACTGACGCCGAAGGTGGCAGCCAGGGACCTCTTTCCGACGCCCGATCCAAACCTGCCTAGGCTTTTGCAGGGTTCGAGGATGGTGACGGCTTTAAAGTTGCCGTGGAAGAGGGCCTTGAAGGTGTCCTGGAGCTGGCCATCGAGCTCCTGGCGGCGAGCGTCTTTCTTGGACTCCTTGTGCTTTTGGCGCGCCTTGTCCTGTGGAGCGGAGTCGCCTCGAAAAGGGCCCTTGGCGCGTGGACCACCGTTCACGGGGGCACCTCCCGAGAACTGGTCCTCGAAGGCCTGGTGCATGGAGGGGACTGCGGCAATGGCCTCGGTCTCGTGTATGGTCGCCCGAATCCAGCAGACGTGGTCGGCGGGGTCGATGGTGGCGACGGCTACCTTTTCCGTGCAGGCGACCTCCTTGGTGCCCAGCTGGTACACGATCACGGGGACGTGCGTGTGGACCACTTTGGGCGCCTTGGGGTGGCGCTTCAGGACGGGGACGGCGAGCTCGGTACCGACGTAGTTGTCGTTTTTCGGGCCCATGACAGCAATCGCGAGCTGGCCCGTGGCTCGCTTACCCTGCCCGAGGTGGTGTTGCAGCAGCCGTTCGCCACTCTCGAAGTCGTGGAGGCTGATGCTGGGCTTGTACGTCTTGCCGTCGTCAGGCGAGGTGGGTTCGGCAAGAACAGGGGCCTTCCAAAAGGCAGGGTCCAAGGCGATGAATTGGGTGTCCGCAGCCTGAAGACGTGCGGAGCCCGATGGTGGGTGCGATGTGTCACCGCCAGTGCGCTTAGGCTTGCTGCGCTGGTAGTGGTCGAGCGTGTAGCTGATCTGGTTGGCGGCGCGCATGCGGATAAGGGCGCTGCCAAGCTTCTTCGTGTTGGACTTGTGAATGTCGTACTTTGCCTGGAGCTCGTCCGCGCTCAGTTCGGCTAGCCCGTTATAGGCGGCCGTGGGGCGGTCAGACCCCGCTTGCCTGAACGCTGCGATGCAGTCCTGCTTGCGTTGAAGGAGGGACCCTTCAGCAGCAGGGCGCGTGGGACGGGAGCTCGGAGGCTGCTTTGAAGAGTGACGGCGCTCCGGCTTCTTGGGGGCCATTGCTGCGGGCACTCTGGTGCGGAGAGGTGACGCGAATCAGTAGGGTCCTGCTGGGACCCCTCCGGTCTCGCGAGGCCTGGGAGTCTGACTCCGAGGCGGGGCGCTTCGCGTCGTAGCTGCGGTCTGAGTGCAGAGCACTCTCGAGCCGAGACTAGAGAGAGAGAGAGAGAGAGAGAGAGAGAGAGAGGGAGAGAGAGAGAGAGAGAGAGAGAGAAAAAAAAAATAGAAAGAGAGAGAGAGAGAGAGAGAAAAAAAGAGAAAGAGAAAGAGAAAGAGAAAGAGAAAGAGAAAGAGAAAGAGAAAGAGAAAGAGAGAGAGAGAGAGAAACAAAAAAGAGAGAGAGAGAGGGATAGAGAGGGACAGAGCCAGAGACAGAGACAGAGAGCGAGAGAGAGAGAGAGAGAGTGCTTCTTTTTCTGAAGTAGCGGGCAAAATGTGCTGTCCTAGCCGGGCTTGCGAGACCACGCCCGCCTTTTCTTTGTTGTTGGGGGCCCCCAGTGGTCTGTTCAGATTCCTTGGGGCCGGCATTCGACTTCGCCTTTCATCGGGCCCTCTTTTCTTACTCCTCCTCGCTCATCCCACCTCGTTCATGGCCCATCCCTTCTCCCTCTTGGCTACTGGCGTCTGCCCCCCCCCTCCTTCGACTCTCAATCATCCCTCCTGGCCTCTCTTTCTCTTCTCGACCGTTGTTCGTCCCTTCTCGCTCCTTGTGCCTTGCTGATCGCTCCTCGCTTCCTCCCCCCCCTCGACCCGGACTCCTCACTCCTCGCTCTTCGGTCCACTCGCGAGCTGCAGCACTCTGCAGTTTCAAGCAGCAACAGTGAACAGCAGCAGTCCGCAGCAAACAGCTGCAGCACATAGCAAAAGTAGGCAGCAACAGCGCCGCAGGCAGCAGCACCCCTGGGCTGCAGTCAGCAATAGAAGAGGAGAGGTTCGGGCCCAACGTCAGTGCGACAGTCTTTCGGCACCATCTCTGCCCTAGCCCCACGTGCCATCTCGGACTAAACGGCCGGTTTTTCGATAGCCGTAGCCGTTTTGGCTCAAGATCCCACCCGAGGGCACAGGCCCCCAGTTGCATCTTCGCGGGGGGGCCATGTTGAGCGAACCATTGCACGCCGACTTCTGCGCGAGGCCGTTGTGTCGCACGGACACGCGCGACCCAGTGTGGCTCTGCGTGCGATTCGCCGCCCGAGCATTGCGCCGCTGGTGGCGGCTGACAACCGATACACAATACCTCGCGTCGCCAACAAGCCGGAGAGTGTTTTGGAGGTGGTATTGGATTTCTTTGTTTTTTTGGCTGGCCCTCTGGCTTGGTTTAATCTGTGCAGGGGTGATTGAGTTTGGGATCGTCGGGCAAATTGTAACCGAGGCGCTGGTGATGTTGCTGCTGTTGTCCTTGGCGATGACGAGATTGCCAACGACATCCTTGTGGTCGGATTTCTTCGTGAGCTGTGTATTATGTGGGATCTTTTGGTTCGTTTGCGAGCGACGCCCCCTGTTTGGTGTGGTCACACAACTTCCCTTGTACAGCATAGCGTTCTGGGCCTTCGGATTGCACAGCTGCTTTGTTGCGCAGTTTACCATTTCTGGACTTATCTTCGTTTGCGCGTATGTTCCTAGCGTGGATGTGCTCATAAAGGTCCAGGCGCTTGTGGTGCTACTTCCAATCTTCCTCCTCGAGTGGCAGTCTGTGTCCCATTTCCGCAAGATCCAAAAGGTTTTGAATGTTTCGACAGACGGCCAGGTTATCATAAACAGGTTCACTGGCATTGTTGTCAGCGTGAGCGAAGAGATGTCGGATTCACTGAGCGGATTCACTGTTGGAACACAGTTCAACGAAGTCGTTGACACAATTGACCGCTCTCAATTCGATCGCTGGTTTTGCACGAGTAGGGGGGAGCCCTCGGAGACTTTTATGGCCACGCTTTCTTGCAGACCCAATGGCATAGCAACGCAAGAGTTCGAGGCTCGCATCATACCTTATGAAGTTAGTGGGCCTCTTCTGCACTTCTGTCTTCAAGTGGTGGGCGAGGTGAGATCATGCCACTTGGGCACTCGCAGCGCCGAACAGCCGCCAATGAACAACCTGGGGGGCTCTCCAGGCAGCGACGCGCCATGCGACGCCGAGCAGGAACCAATGATCACTTCGAGTGCCACTTTGGCCCAGATCGAATGCCACTCCAAGCAGGGGGACAGCGCGGCACCAGTCGCGCACAAAGGGCATTCTGGAGGTGGTCCTCAATCGAATTGCGATGGAGATGGAGCAGCCCCGCGCGCGGAGCACCTGGGCCCTCGACTGCTGGTCGCACACGAGAGCAGCGAGGGGTCGGCCACGCACCAAAGGCACCAGGGCGACGGCGAGATTACGTCGGGGCACCTCGAAGACAGCCAGGCATCGACCTTCACGGAGACCATCTCGAACGCCTCTAGGGGTGCGAATAATGACATCAACCACAGAAAAACTCAGAGGTCCTTCCGGATTTCTCGGATGGGCGCTGCACCCCCCCTCCATGGCGCGCGGGGCGCGCCAGGGGCGGCGCCGCAGGCGCCGCCAGGGAGGCCCAGCGCGGTCCCGGGAAAAATCCGCGCGGACATCCGAGGTTTTCTGTTTCTGTCATTCTTCGTTGCCCTAGCCTCGCTCGTCAATGGGGATCGGCCCAAAAAACAAACGACACCACCCCACCTACGGCTCTCCATGTTGCGCCATACGGCCCATCGGGGGCCGCAGCGCATACCGCGCAGAAAACTCACGCCAGACTTCCTGGTGTACGCGGCGGCCCGTGGGGCCGCAATTAGGTGGGGTGGTGCCGTTTGTGATCTGGTCCAGAGGGCCCGGGCGCAGGGGGGCAGGGGGCGGCGGCGCGCCCGGCGCCCGCCCAGGGGCCCAGGCCGCAGCGGGGGCGCCTGGAGGCTGCCGCCGCGGCGGCGCCGCGCCCGGGCAGGGAGCGCGTTCCGGCGGGCCGGGCCGAGAGAACGCACGGGCGCGCCGGGGCGGGCTGGCCGACGGAACCAGCGGCGCCGTCGCGGCGAGCCAGCTCCTCCTCCTCCTCCTCCTCCTCCTCCTCCTCCTCCTCCTCCTCCTGCTCCTCCTCCTCCTGCTCCTGCTCCTGCTCCTGCTCCTGCTCCTGCTCCTCCTCCTCGTCCTCGTCCTCCTCCTCCTCCTCCTCCTCCTCTCCTGCCTCCTCCTCCTCCTCCTCCTCCCTCCTCCTCCTCCTCCTCCTCCTCCTCCTCCTCCTCCTCCTCCTCCTCCTCCTCCTCGTGGGTGGCTTTGGCGCTGCGGCCCCGCCCCCCGCGGCCATTTTGCCTGCGGGCGGGCGCCGCGCCCGTGGCCATAGCCCCCGCGCCAGCTGCCCGCGCGTTGCGGGCGCTCGTGCAGCATCCTGGAGCGCAGGTCGCGCTCCCCAGCGTGGCACCGCCGCGCGCGGCGTCAGCGAGCGCAGGCGCGGTCCGCCCTGCGCGTCGCAGCCGCCCGCGCCACCCTGGTTGGGCGCCACGGCGAACGCCCCAGTGCTGCCGTCGGCATCGGCGCTGGCATGCCGACGCCGCCCTGGCAGACACCTGCTGGGCAACGGTGGGCGTGCGCGGCCACCCGCGTTTGCGGGTTTTGGACAAATTTCAGGTCCCGCACCACCTGCTACAAGTGCGAACGCGACAGGCTGGGGCGGCAGCAGAAGGCCGACGACCCCGCATCCAGCAAGCCGCCCTCGTTTCGGTCTGCTTCCACTGGCCGCCGCCGTCGCGCTGCACTTGGGGACGCTGGGGCTTTTCCAGCGACCAGCGCCGCTGAGCCTGCGGTCAGCCCCGCGCTCCAGCGAGCGCGTCAGGGACTGCAGGCCCTGCGCAACCTGCAGTCCGGCGATGGCCACCCACTGGTTGCGGCAGCTCGGGAGGACCTTGCGATGATCGAGGCGGAGGAGCGCAGGGCCCAGCCTCCCGAGGCGCTGCTGCGCAGCCCCCAGAAGCACCTCGATGACGCCAAGGCAAACCTCGACCAGACCACCGACGCCTTGGCGGCTGCGACGGCCGAGGTCCAGCGCATCACCATCTTGCAGGCCAACATTGAGACCGAGATGGCGGATGCGCGCCGCGCCGTGGCGGTCACGGCGTCGGTTTCTCTGCCCAGGCCTTGCAGGGCGCCTTCGGCCCGCTTGGTGCTGCTAAGTCGGTTAGTTTAGCCGCTGGCGCTGTTGTCGCTCTTGGGCACCCGTTAGCGCTTGGCGGGCCAGGCCCCCCCCCCGCGGTTGGAGCCGTTGCCACAGCGCCCGCTGCGGCTGGAGACGCTGCGCTGCGCGTCGGCTGGAGACCCTGCTGCCAGCCACTGGGAGAACGCAGAGGGGATGGACGACAAGGCGACGTGGGCGACGGAGAGCAGCTCGGAAAGGGTGCTTCTTTCGTGACATACGAAGGCTCATCCTGGGGACGCGCCGTGAATTTGACTGCGCGCGATGCCTCAATCTTGGTTGTCGCTGCGCGAGAGCTACGTATTGATGGGGGCGGAGTTCTACGTGCGCAGGGGTGGGCAGCTCGATCAGGATGGCACGCCACTACCTCGCCTTGCCGCCGCCTTGAGTCAGGGCGGCCTTCCGCTGGGGTTGGGATCTTCCTTCGGCGGCATGTCGGTGTCACAACATTGCCAGGTTTCGGGGCTGCAGGTTCCTTCGTGCGCCCTGGAGTTCTACGGCGCCTTGACCGGCTCGTCGCCGTTGGGGCTGAGCGTGCCTACGCGGACTCTGCATGTCGTCGGGTGGTGTCTCTGCTTCGTGGTTTCTTTCCTGCTGTTCGTCGTCTCCTGGGTGCAGATGAAGCTCGATGTGCGTCCTGGCACGCAGCTCAGATGGAGTTCGGGTCGGCAGGTGATGGCGCTCAAGCTGCCGAGCAGGGCCATGGCGTCAGTTCGCAAAGCCCCGGTGCGCCAAAGCGGCTACCAGGCTCCGTCGTCACGGGCGTCAGTTCGCAAAGTCCTGGCGTGCCATCGCGGCCACCAGGCTCGGCGTCGCCACGTAGGCCCAGGCTCGGCAGCGATCAGGGGGCGGCGGGCGATGCGGAGGTCGCGGTGCCCGTGGGCCTGTCGTGCGCCGCGGGCCCATCGCCAGGGGGTCGCTGCTGGCGTGCGACGTGGATAGCGCGCCGCTGCTGGAGGGGCAGCGCGGGCGGGGCCCGACCACCGCCCGGGGCGGCGCGTCGGCCCGGGGGGGGGGCAGGGGGCAGCTCACCGAGCCCCCCAAGCAGCCCCCCCCCCCCCCCAGAAAAAAGAGAGCAGGCGCAGCCGCGTGACCGCTCCAAAGGGAACATCCTGTCGGAGATGGGCGAGGTCGGGTGCACGGACCGCGGCTCGGGCCCTGATCGGCTTCAGTCACCGTGCGTGGCTGTCGTCAGCCCGCTCGCTACAAGTCCTGCGGTCGAGGTACGAGGCCCACATGCTGCCGGACGTGGTGGGGGTGCTGGCCTTCCCAGGGGAAGTGACGAGTGCGGCGTAGTGGTTAGTCGTGATGGGGACTACCATCGCAGCGCCCACGTTTCGGAGCTGGCCCGTGAAGCTCCCGCAGTGGAGGTGCGTGGCCTACTTGTTGCTGAACGCGGTGGGGATGCTGACCTTGCCAGGGGAAGTGAGGGGCGTGGCATAGTGGATAGTCGTGATGGGGGCTGCCAGCACAGTGCCCACGTCTCGGAGCTGACCCATGAAGGTCCTGCAGTCGAGGTGCGTGGCCTACTTGCTGCTGGGCATGGTGGGGGTGCTGACCATGCCGGTGGAGGTGACGAGCGTGGCGTAGTGGTTAGTCGAGCTTGGGACTGCGATCGCAGCGCACGCGTCTCGGAGCCGTACCTTGGGCGCTACGGCGGTGGCGTATCTCGCGGTGGGAACCGCGTCGAGAAGGCCGTTGTGCTGCCCCACCCCATGGGCGACGTCCAGACGGAGGCGGACGAGGTGGTGCGCGCGGGCTACAGCGCGGGGGCGGATCTGCTCCCGCCGCCGCTGAAGGTGCGCAAGCGGGGACATGGCCAGGTCTACCGCCGCGACGACGGGCGCGCTGCTCAGCTCCCCACTGACGACCTTGCGCGCGGAGCTTTGCCCCGCCCCTTCCTCGGAAGGGAGGCCGGTGACGTCGGCGCATGGGCGCAGGAGGCCCTCGAGCCGCCGCCAGCTTGCAGCGCTGTCCGGGATCGCCGCGCGGCACCTGGCGATGCCCTCCGCGAGCACGCGGACCTCCCCCCCAGTGCGAGGCGAAGGCGGCGTGGGGCGCCGCTGCCTGTGGGGGGGCGCTGCCGTGAAGCTCCCCGCGGTCATGCTGATCCTCCTGCATTTCTTCCTGGTGTTCCCCCTGTTCCTGAGGTCTACAGCGTGGGCTCCTGCCCAGCGGTGGACCTGGGTGATGCGCGGGTCGCGGTCCGAGAAGCCGCGCATGCTGCGGTCGCATGGCTCGCGTGCCTCGCCGACGCGCAGGAGCGGAGGGCCATGCGCCAGCGCCGCAAGGCCTTCTCAGAGCGGGCGCAAGGTTGCGAGGCGGGCCGCATCAAGCCGCTGGTCTCTTTCACGAAGCTCCTTGGCGCACCGCGATCCCAGATCAAGCGCCGCGGGGTCCGCGCGACGGCGGCGCAGCATGTGGCCGATGACCAGATGGATGTTTGTTCTCGGATCTGGCGGGCCTCGCCTGTCTCGGGCTGCTCTACCTTGTCTCAGGTCGAGGGTATAGGCCGCGGATGTCATGCGCACGGGCCTCGGCATCTGGCGGACTTCGACGACGCCGCGGCGGTCTTCCAGGCCACCCAGCAACTACCTAAGGCCGCACTGTCTGCCCCTCGCATAGCTACAGTGCGCAGAGCGGCGAAGAGCTTCCGATGGACCATAGGGCAGGGAGCAGATAGGCTGGCACCGCGGTCATTGAGTATCGTGAGTGACGAAGCGCTGCCCGTCCAAATCTACATCATGCGGCTCACTGAGCACTGGGGGCGGTGGCCTACGCAGATGATGGCAGTGCACATCGTATTGTTGGCCGAGCCGAAAAGGGGGATGGCGCCCCATTGCGTTGCTGGTCGCTGCCTACCGTGTCTGGTCTCAGGTTCGAGGCCAACAGCTTCGTGAGTGGCTTATGGAGCATGGTCGGCCTTACTTCGCACTGGCGGCTGGCAAGACCGACCACCTTGGATGTTGCCTGTCGTGCATTGCTGCGTGCTGAGGCTGGTCTAGCCGACGGGCTTTGAGTGGTCACCGCCATCGTGGATATCGGGAAGTGCTTCGACCGCATTTCATGGCCCATCGTGGTCGAGGCAGTTCGTAAGCATGGTTTTCCGCGTCAGTTGCTGGCTTCTGCCTTGGCCATGTATAGGGCGCCACGCAGATTGGTGTGGCCGCAGGCTACGTCATACCCGGTGGTGGTTGAGCAAGGCGTTTGACCTGGTTGTAAGTTTGCGATGGCGGTTGTTCAGTTTCTGCTGATTTCCGCATTGGGTGAGCGCCGTGTCCAGGTTGACACCATTGACTGTACTTGCAGTACGTCGCACACGCTGGATGTATTCGCTGACGATCTCACCGTGCAGGTGATTTCCCTGTCGCATGTTCTGGAAGGGCGCGCGACTGACATCATTGGCCTTCTGTGTGGCTCTCTGCAGGACTCGGGACTCCCAGCGGCCAAGTCCAAGGTTATGCCGGCGGCGTCTCACGATCGCACCGCCCCCCGCAGCCCTCGGAGGCTTCGGAGGTTCGGGTTCCCCGCCCTTTCCTGTCTTGAGGTCCTGGGTCTCGAGGTGGATGCGGGAAAGCCTGTGCACTCTAGAGTCTTGCGACGGAGGGTGAAGGCCATGTCCAAGCGTGTCCGACATTTCCAGCGAATTCTGGGTTTGGGTGCTAAATCTCGGAAAGTGGCGAGTGCTGCTATTGTACTTGCCATCATGTATGGGTTGTGTGCATTCTGGGAGCTGCGCTACATGTTGTCCAGCGCATGGCCAGGCAAATCAAGATGGGATGGGATGCCATACCCGCTGAGGCATCGCGCTGGATCGCCTCTCGTTTGGCACGGTCGCCTGAGTTTCAGCCCGCATGTGTCTCCGCGGCTGGGCCCATCCACAACTGGGCTGTGATGGCGCACGCTGGCGAGGTCACTCATCTGGACATGCTGAAGGCGCGGCAAGCGCAGTGTCGAGTCACTGCAGCAGCACATCAAGCAGACAAGTGGAGGCTAGTCACTGGACCAGCAGGGGCCTTTGCACGGTCGTTTCTTGCACTGGGGTGGACTTGCTCGTCTGCATTTGCGGTCCGTGCCAGGTCTGGTGAGCTCTTGGGTATTCGTGTCGCGTCGCCTTCGGTTGTGCGCTGGCTCGCCCCGCAGGAAGGCGAGGTACTGGGACGGCGGATGCGGTCTAAACGTCGAGATGCCATGCCTGAGATGCCAGGGCCCAGTCGCAAAGATGCAGCAGGTTGTTGGTTGGCTTCTATACGAGGCATGCTGCAGGCTGGGCATAAGGCGAAGCGTTGGTGTTTGGATTACGTGGCCAAGGCGGCGGTTCGCTCTGCAGTTATGGGAGGTCGTTTCGCGCAGCAACGGTAATGCCATTATGTTCATGCCACCTCCCCTCATTGTTTGTTGTGTGGGGATGTTATCGGGGCTTTGCACCATCGGTACTTGCATTGTCCGTCGCTGGCGGAGTTTCGAGAGCATGCTGTGGATTCTAAAGTATCGGGCATGGCCAGAGCCACCATACCTGGACATGTGTTCTACTCGAGGGCCTATTCCCGAACTCTGGGTTGCCAGCATTGCCGCCGCGCGACGATTCTGGACGGTGGCACTACGCCAAGGTTGCTCGAGGGAGGTCGCTCGGTGACCAATTTGTTGTCACTGGTGATGTATCCACAGACGGGTCTTGTGCGGAATTTCTCCATTGGGGCGCGGCTTCTTAGATCTGGATGGGGATGTGTGGCGGCTGGTGATTCTCGGTGCTACGGAGCTGCTTTGGGACCACTGCCTGGCCCGCGCCAGACATCTGGCAGGGCAAGGAGAGCTGTATGCGACTCTTCAGGTGTTGGCAGTTGGGGTGGCCCGCGCCTATAGGCGCCTCGGCTGGCCCCCGTGCTCCTGGACGGGACTGGTGGGCCTTCTGCCCCCGGCCACGCTGGTGGGCCTCCGCCAAGCAAGCGTGCGCGGGCCTCGGGAGGCCTGGTGCTCCGTGGGCCCTGGGTTGCCCGCGATGCTCTCCCTCCTGACTGTCCCCTCCCCGCTCAAGGCCCCGCAGGGCCCAGCTCCGCTCGAGGGCACGTCGTTGTCCTGGTTGGGGCTACCCTGGCGTTTTGCCGTCGCTGTGGCGCCCGAGCCCAGCCATCGGCCCCTCAATATAGGAGGTGGGGTCCGTGCCAGGGTTTTGCTTCCAGCAGGGACGCTACGTACCTTAAGGCCTTCGAGCAGGGCAAAGACCCCCTTTCTGGGGAGTGGAAGGGGCATCCCCGTCCGCTCCTCGCGTCTGACGACGCTGTCTTCTGTCTTCGTCTTCGATAACTCGCTTGGCGTTCTATCTTCGGTGATTCGCTTGCGTCGCATCTCTGCTTACGTATCTCTTCGAGCCGCGCTCGTTCGCCTGTTCAACCCGTCCTTTTCTTCCCCTGGCCTGTCTCTGCGCGCTCGGATTCATCGAGCTGGCGTGCCTCCTCCTCCTCCTGCTCATCCTCCTCCTCTTCCTCCTGCTCCTCCTCCTCCTCCTCCTCCTGTTCCTCCTGCTCCTCCTGCTCCTCCCGCTCTTCCTCCTCCTCCTCCTCCTCCTCCTCCTCCTCCTCTTCCTCCTCCTCCTCCTCCTCCTCCCTCCTCCCTCCTCTCCCCTCCTCCCCTCCGCCTCCTCCTCCTCCTGCTCCTCCTGCTCCTCCTCCCTCCTCCCTCCTCCTCCTCCTCCTCCTCCTCCTCCTCCTCCCTCCTTTCCCTCCTCCCTCCTCCTCCCCTCTCTCCTCCTCCTCCTTCCTCCTCCTCCTCCTCCTCTCTCCTCCTCCTGCTCCTCCTCCTCTGCTCCTCCTCCCCCTCCTCCTCCTCCACCTCCCCTCTTCCCTCCTCACCTTCCTCCTCCTCCTCCTCCTCCTCCTCCTCCCTCCTCCTCCTCCTCCTCCTCATCCCTTCCTCCTCCTCCTCTCCTCCTCCTCCTCCTCCTCCTCCTCCTCCCTCCTCCTCCTTTCCTTCTCCTCCTCCTCCTCTCCTCCTCCTCCTCCTCCTCCTCTCCTCCTCTGCCTCCCCCTCCCGCTCCTCCTCCCCTTCCTCCTCCTCCTCCTCTCCTCCTCCTCCGTCTCTCTCCTCATCTCCTCCTCCTCCTCCTCCTCCTCCTCCTCCTCCCCTCCATCCCTCCACTCCCTCCCTCCCTCCCTCCCCCCTCCCTCCCTCCCTCCCTCCCTCCACCTCCTCCCCTCCTCCCTCCCGCCTCCCTCCTCCTCCTCCCTCCTCCGCCCTCCCTCCCTCCTCCTCCACCCTCCTCCCTCCCTCCTCCTCCACCCTCCTCCTCCCCCTCCCTCCCTCCTCCCTCCACCTCTCCTTCCTCCCTCCTTTCCCTCCTCCTCCTCCCTCCTCCCTCCTCCTCCTCCCTCCTCCCTCTCCCTCCCTTCCTCCCTCCTCCCCTCCTCCTCCCTCCTCCTCCCTCCCCCCTCCCTCCTCCCCTCCTCCTCTCTCCTCCTCCTCCTTCCTCCTCCTCCTCCTTCATCTCCTCCTCCTCCTCCTCCTCCTCCTCCCCTCCTCCTCCTCCTCCTCCTCCTCCTCCTCCTCCTCCTCCTCCTCCTCCTGCTTGTCAGGGGCGCCAGGGCGGGGGGCCCGCGGGCGCCCCGCGCGCCAGTGCCGGGCGGCGCGGGCGAAGCGGGGCAGCTGGAGTGGCAGCTGGGGCTCTGGGGGGCCTCTGGTGGTGCTTGGAGAGCGCAGCGCCGGCGCGCACCTCACGCGGGGGGCGCAGCTCCAGCCGCAGCTCCCGTGGAGCCGGTCTCTTCGTCAGGGTCTGGGCCTGGTCTTGCTTACTTTTCGGTCTGAGCTCGACCGTCTCTGGATGGAATCTGGTGAGGAGGGGGAGGAGGGAGCGGAGGAGGAGGGCGAGGCGGAGGAGGGTGGGCCCTGCCCGCGCAATGTGCGGTGGGGAGGACGCGGGGGGAGGATCGGCTGTCCAGCCATGAGGCGGCGCTTGGGACCAGGCCCTCCTGCAATCGAAAAAGAAAAAACGCCACAAACATAAATAATCACATAACAATAATAATAGTAACAAGAAGAAGGAGAAGAAGAAGAAGAACGCCATAAACGCAAATGTTTGGCGCTCCGCGCGGACTTCTTGGATCCGAGCGGAGCCCCCGGCGGCGCCTCGGGCGCCGCCCCTGGCGCGCTCCGCGCGCCAGAGAGGAGGGCTACAGTGCGACCCCGTGCCCGAGCGACCTCTTGGCGCGCGGGTTTTTGTCGCGAAGCGGCGCGGGGCACGACGCGAGCCGCTGCGGCCGCCTCTGCCGCCGACCCCATAGTGGGAGGCCAGTGTGCGCTCTGCTCTGCGACTGCGCGACACGTGATAGGCGAGGCGCGGGCCCCGTTGTACCGCGCGCACAGTGGTAGGCTACGGACCCATGCGGACCCCACAAATCGCGTTCGCATCACTCTGTATCACAGTGACTCCTCCTGCCACTCGCTCAGCGGGTTACTTCTTGCCTCCTAACACACTTGCCCATCATATTTTTTCAGCCGAGCATATGCCGAGCAAATGTCCATGATATGTTTTTGCTAAACCTTCCTCCTGGCCTCCTTCTAATTATCCCTCCCTCCTCCTTCCCCCAGTTATTATACGATCATTGCATGGGCCTCCTGCACCCTTTTTGATTGACTGCAGCCTATCATGTCTGTATCCCGCACCGACCCAGCTGTGAGGTCAACTCCTACTTCATCCTCTACCTCCGTTGTATTACCTCTCCCACCGTTTAAACTGCCGCAGCATCTCGGGAGCGCTCCGGCGCTCCTCCCCGGGACACTTTCAAGGGGCTCAGTATCATCAATCATGTGTCAGCTGTGTGCTAGCGGCCGCATAGTGACCGTTTGAATACGCCGTCGTTTCGTTTGCAATATAGGCTCATTTGCATGGCTGGACGCTTCGTGTGCGCGGCGTTTGAACTGCCGACATGATCTACGTCCTACTTCACGGAATTGGCACGATGAAATCCGCGACGATCCATCAGGACATCCGTAGGACCTTCATGGAGGAGGTTCTCCAGCATTGCCGAGGAAATCCTTCGCCCCCCCGAGGGAAATTTCAAGATGCCGTACGAGTTTCTAATGATTATATGGGGTCCCATTAGTTTGCCATGGAAATCCTGCGGGCACGTTTGAAAATCACAAGGATCCCTGCGGAAGCCTTCAGGATATCTGAAGGCAGCCCAGGATGTTCGAAGGAAGCCCGGTAGTTCGGTGCTTTGGGGAAGCCTCGGGAGTTCGTAGGGACGTTTAGGAATTATTCTGGGCTTCAAGGCCTTCGCCGGGAACTCAGTTCTGGCTTTCTTTCTACATCCTGATGGTTTTTGAGGAGATGCTCAGGATCGCCGATGACATCGCCGCACTTAAACTCCATAGGATTGCTGGGGGCCAGTCTTGCTCTACGGGGGCGCTGGAGCCTCCCGTGCCGTTTCCAGGAGTGCGGCCTCGCTCGGAGCCCCGCGCAAGGGCCGCCCGGAGGGTAAGAGCAGGAGCTCCTTCTCACATCTGTGCTTCACGCACAGGACGAGGGAGGCGCAGTTTGCTTCCCCTCGGCGGCGAGCGAGCGAGGGGGGGAGTTGAGAAGGAGAAGGCCTTCTCCAGAAGGCGGCGGGACCTCTCAGGAGCCCTCGCGCCCTCCGAGAAGTTGTTGTCTGTCTTCGGGGAAGGCTGAGGAAACTCCTCAGAAGGCGGGGGGACTTCCGAACCTTCTCAGAAGGCCTTCCTTTTCTCCTCCTCCTCCTCCTCCTCCTCCTCCTCCTCCTTCTCCTCCTCTCCTCCCTCCTCCTCCTCCTCCCTCTCCTCCTCCTCCTCCTCCTCCTCCTCCCTCCTCCTCCTCCTCCTCCTCCTCCTCCTCCTCCTCCTCTTCTCCTCTCTCCTCTCTCCTCTCTCTCTTCCTCTCTCCGCTCTCCTTTCTCCTCTCCTCTCTCTCTCCTCTCTCCTCCTCCTCCTCCTCCTCCTCCTCCTCCTCCTCCTCTTCCTCCTCCTCCTCCTCCTCCTTTATCCTCATCCTTTCTCCTCCTCCTCCACCACCTCCCTGGTGCTGAGGGGTCAGCTCCCGCAGTCGCAGCCGACTGCGCTCTCGGAGCGTCAGCACCAGGACGAGGGCTCATCATCGACGGGGCGCATGTGGATCGTTGCGAGCCTTCGCGAGCATCACTGCGATGGGACCGCAGGCCCGGGAGTTCGTGGAGAAGGAGTGCGCCGACGACGATTTCCTGGGCTTCGCAGAGGCGCACGTTCGCTCCTCGGCCTAGTTGGAGGAGTGGACGCGTACGGGGAAGCGTGCTGGATGGCGGGTTCACGCCAACCCCGCCCGTGCCTCGAGCGGAGGGGGCACCGAGGGCGGTGAGTGGCTGCTCGCCCGTCAGCACCTCCACGTGCACCGCTTGGAGGCCACACCACACCAGCGCCCAGGCAGCTGTGCGCCCCAGCATCCTCCGACCTGGACGGCTTCCATGCCAGCGTGTTGCACATGCAGGGGTATGCCGTGGTGGCCATCATCTTCTAAGCCTTCTCGTCTCTTGGCTGTGCGGGAAACGACCTACGCAGGTGCGCTCGCCTCGGCGCGCTGCTCACGGCCCTGCAGCCTCCTTGGCTGGCGCTCGGAGACTTCAACATGGGGCCGTCGGTGTTGCAGCAGCGTGGCTTCGTGGAGCGGGTCGGCGGGCACGTGCTTCAATGCAATGCGACCTTCACCTGCGATCGCACATCGACTACGGCTCGTGCTCGGCCTCCTGTCTACCGTACGTCAGTGGGTTTCGAGGCGTGCAGGCCGTCCCCTGGGAAACCCACTGCGGCCTCGCGGTGGAGCTCCTCGGCAGCGGCCAGCAGCTGATGACGCGCCGCCTGGTGGTGCCCAAACCCCTTCCTGCGGGCATGCGTCCCGCCCGCCGCCGACAACTTCCACCAAACGGTGTGAGGTGCGTTCCCGCAGAGACGCCACCCGCCTCAGGCGGAGCGCCAGTCGGAGGCACCCAAAGCGGACATGTCAACCGATGATACGGACGGCGAAGGGCTCTCCTCCAGCGACGGCGACGACTCGTGGGCTGATGAAGTTGAGAACTTGCTGCTGCCGCCACCACAGGACGATGCGCCCCCCACCAGGGAGAGAGGCGCACCCTTTGGCAGGCCGCCCCAGCCCAGCACCCGCAGCCTCAGCACGTTCGCCGAAGCGCCGCTGCTGGCAACCGTTCACGATGCTACATCCGCTGCTGGCAAAGGCGAAGGCGGCCGACCCCAGGCCCATGCCGCCCCCAAGCGTCATTCCATGGACGAGGACTACGCCGACCCTTTCGAGTGCCTGGGCGAGGACGACGGCCAGGGCATTCCCCTTGCGCGTGGGCATCGAGGAGCCTTCCGGGGTCGAGCAGGTCTCAGAAGGGGGCCTCGGACCGCGGGCCAGTGGACGGCGGCCGAGTGGCGGCTGAGGAGGTTGGCGGAAATCAGTCTCAAAGCACCCTTGGCTCTGGGGCGCTGCAATCGCAGCCCCGCGCGTCCCGCCCCGTCACCGCCATCTTGCCCGCGTGCGACGACAGCCCAGACCCCTACTGGATATCGGAGCATATTTGGGAGCGAGCGGCTAACGCCAGAGCCCCAGCTCGTATTCCGTGGAGAGCGATCGGCGAGTCGGCCGCGCGCCGCGTCGGAGCCAAGGTCATTGGGCCTCTCAACGACGCCTACGCCAGATGGGTGCGTCAGGTCGAAGCGGCCGCACATCGGCATGCACGAGAACCCCCGCATGGCCGAGGCCTTCCCTAGGCGGCGGTGTTCGTCTGGTCGAGTGCCAGGTATCAGCGGTCCAGCGCGCCATCCACGCACTACGCACTGTCCTCGGGGAGTTCGCGCGCTACTCCACGGGGGTCGTCGGCAGCGCACCTGTCGCGCGCGCTGCTGCTGCCGAACGCCGCCGCGCTGCCGCCGAGTGTCGCCGCGTGGCCCAGGATGCCCCTGCTCGTGCCCGACGCGCTCTCGCCGCTGGCCGAGGTGGGGGTCGGTATGATCGTGGGGCACTGCTGGGGGGCCGCGCATCACATGGGCCAGTCTTCGTCGGGGCCTTCGCGCTCTGCAACGCTTGCCCATCCAAGCCGTCGAGCATGTGCTGGGCGTCGTGCCGGGCAGCCTGCTCCGCGCGCGGGGTCGTGCCGTCGGCGCCTCCCTTCGCAGCTTCAAGGATTGGATCGTCGCGCTGCAGGGCCCGTCGGTGCTCTTCAAGTCCTCGAAGAGGCAGCCCGACCTGGCCGACGACATGTTCGAACCACATGGATGTTAGTCCCTCGTCCGCCCCCGTGGCCTGGTGGATCACGAGGCCAGGGTCTGGCAGGAGCTGTGGGCGCCCTACCAGGAGGACAGGCGCGAGGTCGACACCTTGTGGAACGAACTGCGTGGGATGCTAGGCTTCGAGGGCTTTCCCGCGCTGGGCCTTTCTCAGTTGATTGCCGCCTTGGAACGCGCGCGCCCTCGCGCAGGCAGAGGTGCCGACCAACTGCGTCCCATTGACGTCGGGCGACTACCCGATTGCGCCCCCATCGAGCTTCTCGACCTGCACTCAGAGTGCGAGCAGGTGGGCTGTTGGCCATGGCAGCTGCCCTTGCTCTCGGGGCAGCTGCTGGCCGGGAGAGCTGGGGGCGAGCGCGTGATCGGCAATCTTCTGCATGATCACCCGCATCTGGAGCCAAGCTCGCGAGCCCGTCGTCCAGGACTGGAGTCAGGGCGCGGCGCCGCCATGGGGCGCTGCGGTCCGTGGGAACACCGCCGCATTCGAGGCCCCTGTCCGCGCCGCTGACGAGGGGGCCTACAGCACGATGGGCATGGCGCACGAGCGCGCCATTCTCGACATCGCGGCCTTCTACGACTCCATGGATTGGGTCAAGCTCGGACGTGCCGCCCTGCGGCTGGGCTTTCCCCCCACCATGCTCGCCCTCGCTCCAGCTGTGCTTCGCCCCGCGGGTGTTGATCTGCGACGGAGCAGCATCGCTGGCGTTCCAGCCTGCCAGGTCCATCGTGCAAGGGTTGCTCAGGGGCGCGGCTTGCGCGCTGCCTAACCTACTTCATATGGGATAAGATCACGCAGTCCAAGCCGACTGGGACCCTGGCCCCCCGAATCTGGATCGACGACTTGTCCGGGGCGGCGGTCGGCGCGGCGCCAGGCGTGGAGAGCGCGTTAATTGCCGCGGCGGCCGAGGCCGGCGACGCGTTCGCCTCCGACGGCCCCCGGACCTCGCCGAAGAGCGCGGTCATCACCAACCGCTGCGGGCTAGCCAAGCGCATCATGGACGCGCTGCGCGCCAAGGGCCACGTCATCACGGCCGGCAAGTGCCCGCCATGTCTAGGAGTCGACCTCGCCGCGGGCAAGGGCGCGAGGCGACCCACTCGGACTAGCAGGGCGAAGAAGGCTGTCACGCCGCACCTCAGCGTTCGAGGTTTCGCGAGGGCCAGCAAGCAGCATCGCGCCTGCTGGCGGATTGAGATGGCCCCCCCAAGCAGCTGCCAGCTACGGGCATCAGATCCTGGGCACCTCAGCCTCATGGTGACGCAGGGCCCGCCAGCGCCTCGGCGCCGTCAGCGCTGCAGCTGGCAAGGGGAACTGCCTCGCCACCGTCCTGCAGCTCCTGCGTGGAGCTCAAGATCCTGCGCGGCGCCTCCCGCGACAGCAGCTCGAGCTCTGATTTCAAGCATGGCGTCGCGAGGCTGATTTCAGGCGACGAGTCCAGCAAGCGTGGGCCCCGATGATTCGTCGGCTGAGGGACGCTCTACCTGCTCAGCGCCACCGTCACGTCCTGGGTCCGACCTCGGCGCTGTTAGCATTGCTGATGGAATGCGACTGGGACCCCGTTGGCCCGCACGGGTGAGTGCGCCACTCCCTGGAGGCGGATGGGAGCGCTGGACATTCCCCGACGCGGAGGCGCTCGTCGACGGTTCCACTCAGCAGTTGCTCGACGCTTTCGACGCCCCGGTGCAGGAGCAGCAATGGAGCGACGCCGCTCTTCACTGGTGCGGAGAAGGCCTGCAGCATGGGGCCGACATGGCCCCCCATCGCGCCATGGGGATCCCAGCGCCACCAGCTCCTCGCGCTCCTCATGGCGTCTATCGCAGCTGGTGGCTCATGGCCTGGCGAGCAGGCTGTCGACACCTTCGGCGCGCAGGACTCGGTCGATTGCATATGCCCCAGGTGCGGGCCCGACGTAGAGACGCCGCTGCACAGGTTGTGGACATGCGAGGCCAACCAGGGGTCCAAGGCCTACAGCTTCAGCGTCAGCGCCCATCTCGCTGCCAGAGATCATGCTGCAGCAGACGCGTACCTCTGCTTCTGGCTTCGATGCGTTCTACCATCTACCAGGAGGCTGGGCCCGCGTCCCAGCTCCTCCCGACGAGCCTTGCTGGACGCACATCGGCGACGCGCTTGGTCACCAGGGCTTCGGCATCGGCACCCCGCACGACCCCCTCGCGCTGTTCGGCGATGCCAGAGACGGAACTCGATGCACCCTCAGCTTCGACGTGTGGGCGTCGCTGTGCGCAGTGTCCGTTGCGAGGCTACCGAAGTCGACAGCGCCATCCTCGGCCCTCTCGCAGGCGCGAGGCAGACGGTTCATCGCGGCGAGCTTCAGGCCTTGGTGTTAGCAGCCCGCCGCTCCGAGTGGTGGGCTGCTAGGGCCTGTGGCAGCGGTGCGACGAGCATCCTGCAGCCGCAGGGCAGGAAGCCAACCTGTGGAGCGACTTCACCCTCCTAGGAGCGACTTCACCGTCGAGCACGTGAACTCGCACCTCGCGCCTCAGGAGGCGCAAGCACGAGGACTGCCCCAGAAAGTGCTACGCGGGAGCGCCATCGCCGACGTGCTGGCTGGGCATGCATCAGGTCGAGGACGACTTGACGGCGGTGCTCGGCAGTAGCTGCTGGCCGCGGAGGTGCTCGCGTCCCAGGTCCGATGGCGATTGCTGAGGGCCACCATCGATGCCGCGGCAGCCGCCGAGGCCCGCGGTCGACCTCGTCGCTGTCCTGGCCGACGCGTGTCCCCGCCCTCCATCGGCATGACCACCGTCTTCTCCACCCACGCGCTGCGCGACGACGGGATCAGCAGTCGGAGTTGCCGCACGTCTGCAGGACACACCAGTCGAGCAGCGTGGCTTGCCAGCGCATGTCAAGGGCTCGTGGCGTGTGGCGGCGATGGGGCCCGCCCTGCCTCAGCCGACGCCCCGTTGCACATCGGTGACCAGCAGGTGCACGAGTCGCACGCGATGCAAGCTGCAGGTGTCGCTGGACGTGTAGGCCTGCCTCGCATGCGGCTGTTATGCGTGGCCAGGGTTGCGGGCGCTCGGTCGGGGCCTGCTCGCCGAGCGCCAAGGGGCCACGCCCGCTGGCCGAGAACATCTCGAGCGACTTCGGCAAGGACTTTGGCCGAAGGCAGGCGTCATCCTGAGCTCCGACGACGGCGACGAGTTCACCGCCGAGCGCGACTTCGACGACGGTGGCACCCTGGGCGTCTTCCAGCTGCAGTGCAGGCGAGGGGCCAGGAGGAGCCCCCCGGCGATCGCGCGGCCACGGCAGGCTGCTGGCGGAGGCGCTCATGATGCCGAACGGGGCCCTGGTGTCAGATCGCAAAGCGCTGGTGTGCCAACGCGGCTGCCAGGCTCCGTCGCCACAGGCGTCAGTTCGCAAAGTCCTGGTGTGCCATCGCGGCTACCAGGCTCGCCGTCGTCGCCACGTGCGCCCAAGCCCGGCATCGATCTGGACGTGGACGACGTGGAGGTCGTGATGCCCGTGGGCCCGCTGAGCACCACGAGCGCCACGAGCCCTCGTCAGAGGGCTGCTGCCGGCGCTGCCGCTGGCGTGAGGCGCGGAGAGCGTGCCGCTATTGGAGGGTGGGCGGGCTCCGATCACCACGATGGGGCGGCGCGATAGCCAGGGGGGGGGGGGGCCGGGGGGCAGCTTTCGGAGCACCCCAAGGCCCCCCCCACCAATGGAGGCACAGCCACGCGACCGCTCCATGGGCGACATCCAGACGGACGATGACGAAGGGGCGCACATGGGCCACGACAGGACACACGGCTCGAGCTCTGATCAGTTCGAAATCCTTGTTGGAGGCAGGCATGGGCGCACCCGTGGCGCGAGGCCGCCCGCCGCGCGGGTGCACAGCTCGTGCGTCAGACCGCGCGCTGGACAACCTGCAGCGGAAGTGCGTGCCTCACCTGCTGCTGAGCGTGATGGTGGTGTCGATCTGACTGGGGAAGGTGATGAGCGTGGCGTAGTGGTCAGTCATGTCGGGGACTGCCATCACAGCGCCCACGCCTCGGAACCGAGCCTTGAAGGTCCCGCTGTCAGAGCTTTTGGCCAGTCCACATCGGCGCGCGGCGATGCAAAGCAGTGGCGTGGAGCTCGACGCAGCGCCCAGCGCCGAGCGGATGGACTTCGAGGTGCTCGCCCTCGCCCTGGAGCACTCCTCGGACACCATCGCGGACGGCGGCTACATCGTGCTGGACACGGAGTGCACCAGGCACCCCGCTGCGGCCATCGCGCGCCGCGCCGCTGCCGAGGGCCGAGGCGCTGCTGGGCGGGCCGCAGCGGGAGTCGCTGACGTGGCTGGCGTGGGGCGCTGCAGCGAGGCCATGGGTGCCCAGCAAGACGGGTCGACGGATTCGGAGGGTGGGCTGGCAATGGCTGCCCTCAATGACACTGCTCACCCGAGATGCAGCGCGCCCTCCCTAGCTTCGGATGCCCTGTCCGCTGCTGGGCCCAGTGAGCCGAGCAGCGCCCCATCTCGCAGGTGGCCGAGCTGCGACCTGCCCAGCTCGGCTGCGAGGCAGGCGGGCCCGCATCGTAAGCTCGCTGATCACGGCAGCCACCGCCGCGCTCAGGGCGGACATCGGCGCCGAGCCCGACGCCGAGACCTTCGTCATCCCCGACGACGCGCTGGAGCAGCGGGAGCCTGTCGAGGCGACGGACAAGCCCGAGTTGGGCGAGGGCAGGGCAGACCTCGACGTCGAGCCCGGCGCCGTCTCCGACGCCGTGGCCGACGTCATCCCCGACTTCGAGCTGGAGCAGTGTGAGCCCGTCGAGGAGCAGGGCCAGCCCGTGGCGGCCGAGGGCCCAGGCTCCGCGAACGGGGCCCTTGCTGGAGCTGTCGACCTGCGTCGCGGCGCTGGCCGAGGCCCACATGCACGCCGGACGGTGCGGCCGCCAGTGCAGCCGCCGCTGCCGCCCTTCCCGCCCCGCGGCAGCCCGCCATGTCCTTCGGCGAGTTGGTGCGGCAGGTGGCGGGGCCGCCGCCAGCCCGCCGCGGGCAGCGCGGCTGAGGCGGCTGCGCCAGGCTGCCCGCGTGGCAGGCCGTTGGCCAGGCCGCAGGCCGTGGTGCTTCACCACAGGCTGCCCGCCACATCCCTGTGGGCGGGGGCCCTCGGTCCTGCGCCGCACCGTGGCGCGCCGCCTCGCTCGCGGTGACCGCGAGCGGATGAGCGCGGCGGGCGCGGGGGACCCGCTCGACCGCGTTTCGGCACGCTCCGCTCCACTCCACTCCACTCCACTCCACTCCACTCCACTCCACTCCACTCCACTCCACTCCACTCCACTCCACTCCACTCCACTCCACTCCACTCCTCCACTCCTCCACTCCTCCTCCGCCTCCTCCTCCTCCTCCTCCTCCACTTCCTCCTCCTCCTCCTCCTCCTCCTCCTCCTCCTCTCTCCCTCCTCCCCTCCCCCTCCTCCTCCTCCTCCTCCTCCTCCTCCTCCTCCTCCTCCTCCTCCTCCTCCTCCCCCCCCCGCCCCCCCGAGGGTGGGGGCTTGGCACCTGTTTTCATGGTGTCCTTGCTGTACACCCTCGGGGCACACTGTATCATTGGCACGCAGTGAACTGGCAGGGTGTGAAGCAACCGGCCGAATTTCTTGGATACGGCGGGCTCTGGGACTGGGGGTGGACATTGCGAAACCTGCATCGGCGGGGCTCCCGTCGTTGGGAGTAGCACGGCCCCCAGTCTCAGCTTAGCCCTGCTGGTGGCGGCGTCAGCGGCGCTTGTGCGGTCATTCATTGCGATTTGGCTGTCAGGGATCTGCATTTCCTCGGGAGGCGGTGGCTTGTGCCACGTAAGTCCCATGGGGCCTTGTGTCCACCCAGGGCTGGGAAGCTCGTGCTTTTCAATATGCAGTGCCAGTCGTTTCCTGCTGGAATGCCTTTTGGCTCCCAATGCACCAAGCCGGGACGGCTGGCCCGCGAGTCGCTACAGGCGACGAGGTCTTCACCTGCACCCTGTCCGTGCAGCTTTGGCTGCTCTCGCCTCGGTAACTCGTGGGCCGCGGCGTGCGCAATACACGCCAGGGCCCGCGGGGGACCGACCCGCGGCGCCGACCTCCCCCCCCCGCCTCCTCCTCCTCCTCCTCCTCCTCCTCCTCCTCCTCCTCTTCCTGCTCCTCCTCCTCCTCCTCCTCCTCCTCCTCCCCCTCCTTATCATCAACACCATCATCATCATCATCATCATCATCAGCATCAGCATCAGCATCATCATCATCATCGCCATTTTGGCCCAAGCATGTGCTGAGTCAAGGGCCATCGGGTGCCCGTGCGCCCCCCGCTGCGTCTCCGCCTCGCTGGGATGGTCTGCGCTGCTCGTCTGAGGTGGCTTCCCGACCAATTCGCTCAAGGTAGGCAGGTTCGTGCTCGCCTCAACTCGTACTCCGACCGCGTGACCTTCAACTTCGTCCTCCTGCCGATCTGGGACCCCGCCATGCTCAACAGCTTTGCGAACCACCTCGTCCAGCTCATGCCCCATTCACTGCAGGGCGCCGTTGTGGTCGATCATGGGCACTCCTCGTCGACAGGCGCGTCCCACAGATCGGTCTCCATGAAGCGCGTTCCTCCTGTTCGTGCTTTCGATCAACCTGCTGGTGAAGACCCGGGTGGTCATGACGGTGGTGATGAACCTGGACGCGGTGGCTTTCCCCCTGGTCGTCGGCATCGCGATGCGTTTCGGCTGGCTCCTGATCCTTGGCACGGTCATGGAGGTGCTGACCCTTGGGTTGCGGCGGCGGCGGTGCCCAAGAAGCCTAGGACCCGTGGCCTCCCTTTGGTTCCATCGTTCCCTGCGCTTTGTGCTGAAGGTGTTCGCCCCGAGCCTTTCCATGACGAAGCTGTTCGCGAAGCGCCTCTCCATGCTGTGGCTTGTGCGGATCTTATTCACGCTTCGGAGGCTCGTGCGAGTGCTGATCTACCTGTACGTGCTGATCCTGATGTCGGTCCTCACGTCCGTGCGGATTTTGATGTCGATCCCCAGGCGCGTGCTGATCTTCCTGTTTGCGCTTATTATGTACGTGCTCCTGAAGCTGATCTACCTGTACGTGCAGATCTTGATACGGATTTTCCCGTGCGTGCGGATCCTGATGTCGATCCCCATGCTCGTGCTGATATTCTTGTACGTGCTGGTCCTGTACGTACTGATATTCCTGTACGCGCAGGCCTTCATGTACCTGCAGATCCTGCCCGTCCTGATTCTGAACGTGCTGATCACGTATGTGCTGATCTTCCTGTACATGCTGATCCCGTTCGTGCTGGTCCTCAAGTACGTGCTGATTTTCTGCCTCACGAGCTGGGCGGAGTGCCTGGTGGTCACGACTGCTGGAGCCCAGCCCCAAGCATGCTGAGGAGCCCAAAAACTTCCTTGTTGCATCCAAAATGTGGCCTGGGAACTGCGTTCTGGCAGCGCGAGAACCCAAAATTGACGACAGTTACAGGTTTTGGATGACCCGCTCGGATTACCAACATGATTTGCGGGCCCGATAAAGAGGGGGCTCCCGCCTGACTTCCTCGCACTTCACTCACAGACGAGGCTCCCGCCTGAGACTTCCTCCATATTCAGGCTTGAGGAGCGCAAAATTGACGACAGTTACAGGATTCCGATGACCCGATCGGATTACCAACATGATCTGCGGGCCCCATAGGGAGGGGGCTCCCACTTGAGACTTCCTCACACTTCACTCAGAGACGAGGCTCCCGCCTGAGACTTCCTCCAAATTCAGGTTTGACGAGCCCAAAAGTGACGACAGTTACAGGTTTCCGATGACCCGCTCGGATTACCAACATGATCAGCGGGCCCCATAGGGGGGGGGGGTTCCCGCTTGAGCCTTCCTCATAATTCACTCACAGACGAGGCTCCCGCCTGAGACTTCCTCCAAATTCAGGCTTGAGGAGCCCAAAAGTGACGACAGTTACAGGTTTCCGATGACCCGTTCGGATTACCAGCATGATCTGCGGGCCCCATAGGGAGGGAACTCCCGCTTGAGACGAGGCTCCCGCCTGAGACTTCCTCCCAATTCACTTCAACGATGATAAGGATGAATGAGGATGATGAGTGGTGAAGATGAGTGGTGAAGAGGATGATAATTGATTGTGAGTGGTGGTGGTGGCGATGATGATGTTTGAATGAGGATGATGCCGATGCCGATGGTGATGATGATGATGATGATGTTCGTGAGCGTGTGAGAGTGCGAGTGATGATGATGATGATGAGTATGTGAGTGACTAAGCATGTGAGAGAGCATCATCGATGATGCTGATGAGGTTGATGATGAGAGAGTGTGAGTGAGTGTGAGTGGATGTGTGTGTGTGTGTGTGTTCCTGTCCTGTTCCTGCGCGGGGTGTCCAGAGAAAACAAGAACCCCACTTTGGATGTGGGGAACAAGCCCACCACCCACCCCCTCGCTGGTGATCGTTTTTGTATGCGTTGTTCTGCCGATCGGCGCGGGCCCTCGCACGCCCCCCTCCCCCCCCCCCATGGAGTAGATCTTGTCTTTTTTTTGACACCTGCTTCGAGCGGGTGGAGCCTCCCCCACAGGACGCATTGGCACAAACAGTCGCACGAAACAGAGGTCAGGAGCCAGACCCCCCCCCCCCCGAGAGGCCCCACACGAGATCCCAACGAACATCCACTTCAGGAGGCTTCCAGACCCCCCCCAGGCAACCTGGTGGCCGAAGGCCACCAGCAACAGAAGAGCGCCTCCTCCCGAGAGGGCCCCCGCCTCCCCCCCAAGAGGACGCGGAGGGCCAGGCACACTGCCGGGGGGGCCGAAGGCCACCAGCATCAGAAGAGCGCCTCCTCCCGAAAGGTCCTTTCCTCCCAATGTTGAGTCGGGCATGTCCCTCTACAGTAGGAATATTCAAAACTAGAAAAACAAATGGGGACGATCTTTCGAATATTTTTTAAACAATGTTTGAATATTGTTGGTATGTTTTAGTTTTCGTCCAAAATCCGCCTGTATTGGGGACATGCCAGACCTAACACTGGCGGGGGAGGGGGGGGGCGAAGGCCACCAGCATCAGAAGAGCGCCTCCTCCCGAAAGGTCCTCCCAGAAGAGGTCCTTCCGAGCGCCTCCTCCTGAAAGGTCCTCCCAGAATTAGGTCGGGCATGTCCCCCTACAGGTGGGTTTTGGGTGAAAGATTAAAAATACACCAACAATATTCAAAATTGTCAAAAGACACTCGGAAGATCGTCCCCGGATTATTTTTTGGCTATTGTTGAATGTTCCTCCTGTAGATCGGGACATGCCCGACTTGATCCCAGAAGAGCGCCTCCTCGACGCTCGCCTGCCCGATGCCGAGGCGGCGCGTGCAGTTCCCCAAGCAGGCTGTCGTCTGACTGTTTTTGAAAATTCCTCCTGACTATCGTCTGACCATCTTTGAATAGTCACTCCTCCTGGCGACTTTCTGTTGATTTTCTGACTATTCTTGAACACTCTTCCTGATGATGTGCTGATCATTTGCGGAATACGTTTCTCCAATCCGTGCTTGCACTGAAAGGGTCCTGGCGGAAATTGAAAGATTTAGCGAAAGTGTCCCGCCGATTTTGGTGGCAGGTTGGGTTCCCGGGTTCTTGGTTATTAAGTTATTGGTTCCGGGCCGATTTCGGTGGGTTCCGGGCTCCTGGGTTCCCGGTCGATCTCTTTGCCGACTTCTTCATCGATCCCATTTCAAACCATCCATAGATTGCGGTTTTTCTCTGGTGTAATTTGGTTTTTCTCGGAGGGGATCGTCGAGGAGCATCCTGGATCGGCTTGCGAAAAACATACTCGGCGGCGAGCGAGGGATCATCGGGTGAACGTTGGGGAGTTCCGGGTTCGGGGTTCGAGGTTTTTTGACGTGTTCGTCGGTCCTCGGCGGTTTCCCAGCCTCGGGATGCTTGCCAGCAGCTGCGCCTCGCCGTGGGCGTTCCGGGCGTGCCCAGATCATCCCGAACGGCCGCCGGAAACCCAACTTCGCCGGCGAGCGAGGGGGGGGAGTGAGAAGGAGAACGCCTTCTCAGAAAGCGGCGGAGCTTCTAAAAAGCCCCGCGCCTTCTGGGAAGTTTTGCCAACCATCCTGTGTTGTTGGGTCCTCGTTTTGAAGAGACAGCGCCCCTCGTCCCACTTCCTCCTCCCCCTCCCCCCTCCTTTCATCATCATGATGATCATCATCATCATCATCATCATCATCATCATCATCATGATCATCATGATCAGCATCATCATCATCATCATCGTCGTCGTCGTCGTAGTCGTCATCGTCACCATCATCCTTATCATCACCATCGTCGTCATCATCATCATCATCATCATCATCATCATCATCATCATCATCATCATCATCATTATCATCGCCGCCATCTTCACCATCATTGACACTGATTTCGGTACACCCTTCACACGGTTCGTGGCCATATTGGGAGCTTCACCTCAGGCCGCAATGGCGACGTCCCCATGCGTCCGCGCCACCTATTTCGGCGCACCCCTCACACGGTTCGTGGCCTCATAGGGAGCTCCACCGAACGTCCTAGCGGTGACCTTCCCATGCGTCCGCGCGACCCATTTCGGCACACCCCCCTCACGCGATTCCTGGCCCCATGGGGAAGCTCCACCTAAGGCCCCAGTGGCGTCGTTCCCATGTGCCCGCGCCACCCATTTTGGCACACCCCTCACGAGGCTCGTGGCCCCATAGAGAGCTCCACTTCAGGCCCCAGTTGCGACGTTCCCATGCGTCCGCGCGACCCATTCCGCCACACCCCTCACACGGTTCGTGGCCCCATAGGGAGCTCCACTTGAGGCCCCAGTGGTTACGTTCCCATGCGTCCGCGCCTCCCATTACGGCACTCCTTTCACACGGTTCGTGGCCCCATAGGGAGGTCTTCCTAAGGCTCCAATGGCGTCGTTCCCATGACGCCGCGCGACGCATTTCGGCACACTCCTCACACGGTTCGTGGCCCTACAGGGAGCTCCACCTAAGGCAGCAGTGGCGACGTTCCCATGCGCCCGCGCCACCTATTTCGGCACACTCTTCACACGGGTCGTGGCCCTACAGGGAGCTCCAACTAAGGCAACAGTGGCGACGTTCGCATGCGTCCGTGCCACTGCTTCCGGCAAACCCTTCACGCGATTCCTGGCCCCATAGGGGAGCTCCAACTAAGGCCCCAGTGGCGACGTTCCCGTGCGTCCGCGACTCATTCGGCACACCCCTCACACGGTTTGTGGCCCCATGGGGAGCTCCACCTAAGGCCCCAGTGGCGACGTTCGCATGCGTCCGCGCCACCCAGTTCGGCACATTCCTCACAATCGTGGCCCCATCGGGAGCTCCATCGAAGGCAACAGTGGAGACGTTCCCATGCGTCCGCGCGACCCATTTCGGCACACCCCCCTCACATGGTTTGTGACCCCACAGGTAGCTCCACCTAAGGCCCTAGTAGCGACGTACCCATGCGTCCGCGCCACCCATTTCAGCACACCCCTCACGAGGCTCGTGGCTTATAGGGGAGCTCCACGTCAGGCCTCAATGGCGACGTTCCCATGCGGCCGCGCGACTCATTTCGGCACACCCCTCACACGGGTCGTGAATCCATCGGGGGTTCTTTCTGAGGCCGCAGTGGCACCGCCCGCATGTAGGCGAGACCCCTCGTCGGCACACCCCTCCCGCGTTTCGTGGCCCCATTGGGAGCTCCACCTGAGGTCCCAGTGACACCGCCCGCATGTGGGCGGCACCCCGTTTCGGCATACCCCTCACACGCTTCGTGGCCCCAGAGGGAGCTCTACCGAAGATGCTACTCACAACTGGGATACTCACAACTGCATATGGTGGGTCTTTCGCCAGGCTACTTTGTGTCTTCGGGGAAGGCTGGGAAACCTTCTCAGAAGGACGGGGGACTTCCGAGCCTTCTGAGAAGGGTCGCCCGTTCTCACTTCCCCCCCTCGCTCGTCGCCGAAAGCTAAGCGCACGAAACCGACAAGTGAACGAGGAACATACGTCCGAGCGATGGCAAATTCTGGAGGCCCAGAGAGAGGGCCCAGAAGTTCAGCACCATATGCGCAACACTATGCCAATGAGCATAAATTGCACCCCAGCTCTCCCAGATGGGATCCGAGCAGATGGGGTCGGAGGATCGCGCCGCATCGCCGGTGCATCGACGTTGCTGCTCGATGTGGATCCCGAATTTCCCCTCAACGATGGCGCCGATGCATCGCCAACGTTGCCGATGCATCGCCGACTCATCGCCGATGCATCGCCGATACATGGGCGACGTGTCACGATCCTCCGACCCTATCTACTCGGATCCCATCCAGCGGGGCTCGATACACACACACACACACACGCACCTCCGCGTACGTGTGCACAGATAGTCATATATATACATACACACATAGTTGTGGTGTGCGGGGACGGCAAACGCACAGATGCACGAATGCAAAACACCAGGCCCTCCTCCTCTTCCGAAGGAGCGTCCCTCCCCACCCCTGCCCTCGAGACGCCCCCGCCCCGCACTGGCAGCTCTCCAGGCATTCTTTCAAGCGTCCTTGCCTGCGTCTCCGAGAAGCTTCCCAGCCCTCGAGGCATGCTCTCAGGCTCCCCTGCACGCGTCTCTTGCAGACGTTTCAGACGACTCTGGGTGTAGAAGCTCGCTCGCGATCGTACCTCGTAGAGCTCTCAAGGGCACCGGGGCCAGAGGAATGACTCGTCTCGTGCTGCGAGTCGCTCCTCTTGTCGAGCAGTGACGTCGTACGACGATTGCGTCTTGACGAAAACAGACACGTGCACACAGAACACTGCTCAGCACGATCCCTGACTCGTAGAGCTTCCCAGATGTACGAGGCGGCGACAGCTCGGCTCTCGGCCGCGCCCCTCGGCGCCGGCGGGGGCGGCCTGCCCAGAGGCATGGCGGCGGCGCGGGGGCCCGACGGTGGCGCCGGGGCGGCGGCGCCAGGCGGCGGCGCCGGTGTCTCGGAGGCGACGGCGGGAGCGAAGAGCCCCTGGGGAGAGCGAGGCACGCCCGTCGGTGGGAGTTCCCCAAGCAGAGCTTGCCTCTGCTTGGGGTCCTACCGGATTCATATGGTCAGGTTAGGTGCGCCGCCGATTTCGGCGGCACGCCCGGGTGCCCGGGTGCCCGGGTAAGGTGCGCCGCCGATGTGCCCGGGTGCCGTAGAGCCCCATAGCCCTATAGCTTGATAGCCGTATACCCCTATTGCCCTATAGCCTTATAGCCCTACAGCCCTGTAGCCCCATAGCCCTTTAGCGCTAATAGCCCTGTAGCCCAATAGCCCTATAGCCCTATAACCTTAAACCCTGTAGGCCAATGGCCCTGTAGCACTATAGCCCCATAGCCTTGCAGTCCTATAGCCCTATGACCCCATAGCCCAATAGCCCTAACAAGATTGTGATTTGTTATTTCTCCGGTATCATGCGTTTTGTTGGTTTGGATTGAATCGATCTGCTTTTGCTGCGCTTTGTGAGGCTCTGGGAGGGCCCGAAGCCAATCTACTTGATCCGCCTTCATGCTTCGTTTTACCTACTTTCAGGCGATCGCAAACATGGATCAATGGGGCGTGGATTAACGACGGGTCCCGTTTCCATGGGAAA
>CAUYUJ010015557.1:241389-281389 GCA_963575745.1 Prorocentrum cordatum | reverse complement strand
TGGGGCGGGGGCCCCGGCCTGGAGGCCGGTCCGTTGCCTACTACTACTACTACTACTACTACTACTACTACTACTACTACTACTACTACTACTACTACTACTACTACTACTACTACTACTACTACTACTACTACTACTACTACTACTACTACTACTACTACTACTACTACTACTACTACTACTACTACTACTACTACTACTACTACTACTACTACTACTACTACTACTACTACTACTACTACTACTACTACTACTACTACTACTACTACTACTACTACTACTACTACTACTACTACTACTACTACTACTACTACTACTACTACTACTACTACTACTACTACTACTACTACTACTACTACTACTACTACTACTACTACTACTACTACTACTACTACAACTACGACTACTACGACTACTACTACTACTACTACTACTACTACTACTACTACTACACTACTACTACTACTACTACTACTACTACTACTACTACTACTACTACTACTACTACTACTACTACTACTACTACTACTACTACTACTACTACTACTACTACTACTACTACTACTACTACTACTACTACTACTACTACTACTACTACTACTACTACTACTACTACTACTACTACTACTACTACTACTACTACTACTACTACTACTACTACTACTACTACTACTTACCACGACTGCGACGACTTCGCCGACCCCAAAAGGCGCGTGCGGGAACCCCTCTCTCGATCTATCCCTCTCCCACTACTCCCGACATTTCCAGTCCCTGGAGCCTCTGTGCATCGGCCCGGGACCCCCCGCCCCCCACACGCCCGACATGCCCAGCCTCCCGGAACCCCCACGCATCGGTTCCCAGGGACCCCCCAACCTGCAAAATCAGCCCCGGGAACCCGCCCACCTGGCCCGACCCCCGCACCCTCCTGGACATTCTGTTTTTGGGACCCCCCACCCGACACGTTTTGGCCCCGAACCAACCTTGCCGCCCACTTGGCCCGACCACCGCACCGTCCCAGACATTTTGTTTTAGGGAGCCCCCACCCGTCAATTCCTGGCCCCGAACCTGCCTTGCCGCCCACTTGGCCCGCCCCTCCCACCATCGGACACTCTGTCCTTGGGACCCCACACCCGACAATGCCTGACCCCGAACCGACCCTGCCGCCCTCCTGGTCCGACCCCCGCGCCGTCCTGGACACTCTGCCCTGCCGCCCACTTGGCCCGACCCCCGCACCGTCCTGGACACTGTGCTGTGGGGACCCCCCACCTGTACATTTCCAGTCCCTGGAGCCCCCGCACCCCACGCACCCGGCATGCCCAGCTTCCTGGAGCCCCCGCGCATCGTTTCTCAAGGACCCCCCAACCTGCAACATTTGCCCCGGAAGCCCACCCACCTGGCCCGACCCCCGCACCGTCCTGGACATTCTGGCCTTGGGACCCCCCGCCCGACAAGTCCTGGACCTGAACCGACCCAGCCGCCCACTTGGCCCGACCCACGCACCGTCCTGGACAGTGTGATCTTGGGGTCCCCCACCCGACAATTCCTGGCCCCGAACCGACCCTGCCGCCCACATGGCCCGACCCCCGCGCCGTCCTGAACACTCTGTTCGGGGGACCCCCACACCCGAGAATTCTTGGGACCCCCCCACCCGACAATTCCAGGCCCCGAGCCGACCACGCCGCCCACTTGGCCCGACCCCCACACTGTCGTGGACACTCAGTTCTTGGGGCCCTCCACCCGACAATTCTTCGCCCCGAAACGAGCCTGCCGCCCACCTGGCCCGACCCCCGCACCGGTCCGAATATTCTGTTTTTGGGACCCCGCACCCGACAATTCCTTGCCCCGAACCGCGCCTGCCGCCCACATAGCCCGACCCCCGCACCGTCCTGGTCTTCTTCGGAACCTCCATTCGACAATTCCTGGCCCCGAACCGACCCTGCCGCCCACCTGGCCCGACCCCCGCACCCTCCTGGACATTTTGTTTCTGGGACCCCCCCTCATCCGACAATTCCTGGCCCCGAACCGACCCTGCCGCCCACCTGGCCCGACCCCGCACCCTCCTGGACATTTTGTTTTTGGGACCCCCACCCGTCAATTCCTGGCCCCGAACCGACCCTGCCGCCCACTTGCCCCGACCCCCACAACGTCTTGCGAATTCTGTTCTTGGGACCCCCCACCCGACAATTCCTGGTCCCGTGCTGACCTTTTCCGCACATGGCCCGACCCCCGCACTGTCCTGGACACTATGTTTTTTGCTCTCCCCCCCCCCACCCCCCCCCAACCGACCCTGCCGCCCATCTGGCCCGACCCCCCGCACAGTCCTGCACATTGTGTTCTTGGGACTCTGCACCCGACATTTCTTGCCCCCGAACCGACGCTGCCGCCCACCTGGCCCGACCTCCGCACCTGTCCCGACACACTGTTCTTGGGGCCCCCCCACCCGACAATCCTGGCCCCGAACCGAACCTGCCGCCCACTGGCCCGACCCCCGCACCGTCCTGGACACTCTGGTCTTGGGATCTCCTCACGACGTTTCTTCGCCCCGAACCGGTCGACTTTGCTGCCCACTCGGCCCGACCTCCGCACCGGTCCGGACACTTTGTTTTTTGGGACCCCGCACCCGACAACTCCTGGCCCCCAACTAACCCGATTTTGCCTCCCAGCTGGCCCGACCCCCGCGCCGTCCTGGACACTCTGTTCTTGGGATTGGGACCCCCACCCGACAATTCTTTGCCCCGAACCGACCCTGCCGCCCACTGGCCCGACCCCCGCATCGTCCTGGACACTCTGTTCTTGAAAGCCCCCACCCGTCAATTCCTGGCCTCGAACCGATCCTGACGCCCAAATGGCCCGACCCCGGCATCCTCCCAGGCATTCTGTTGTTGGGGTCCCCCACCCGACCATCCTTGGCCTTGAACTGACCCTGTCGCCCACGTGGCCCAGCTCCCGCGTCCTCCTGGACAGTCTGCTCTTGGGATCCCCCACCCGACCATCCCTGGAGTTTTGAACCAACCCTGCCGCCCACTTGGCCCGACTTCGCATCGTCCTGGACACTCTGTTTCTGGGACCCCCCACCCGACAGTTCCTGGCCCCGAACCGACCCTGCCGCCCACCTGACCCGACCCCCGCCACGCCGTCTTGGACAATCTGTTCTTAGGACCCTCCGCCCGACGACTCCTGGCCCCGAACCGACCCTGCCGCCCATCTGGCCCCACCCCCGCACCGCCCCCCCACCCGACAATTCCGGGCCCCGAACCGAACCTGCCGCCCACTTGGCCCGACCCCCGCACCGTCCTGGACATTCTGTTCTTGGGGCTCCCCACCCAGCAATTCTTGGCCCCGAACCGACCCTGCCGCCCACCTAGCTCGACTTCCGCACCGCCCTGGACATTCTGTTCTTGGCTTAAGACATCATGGCTTAAGACATCACAGTCAGCAACGGGGGCCTGTCCTATGAAAACCTGTCGAGAGCTTCAAAAAGTATCAATACATACTTGGGCCTTTTTTTTACATCGCCCATGCAAAAAATATATGGGTACAGAGTGGTCAGGGGTGCGAACATGTCTCATAATCTTTCTGTCGTCTCACTACACCTCATCATCGTGGTTCTTCACCGTCCCTCATCATATCTCTTTCGCTGTGTCGTTATAGTCCCTTTTTCGACTCGCACTTCCCCACATAATCCATTATAATTCCCCATCGTCGCTCTTCCTTGGACCCCTGATGCCCCCTTCCCCCCGCCCCCCGTGCCCTCTCGCCCACTATGCCCTATCGACCATTATGCCATATCGCCCATCATGCACTATCGTCGCTGCGGCTCAAACTCTCCCCCTATGCCCGATCGTTTATCTACCGCGCTCCACAATGTAGACTCCTGCGGCGACCATGGAGGAGGAGGAGGAGGAGGAGGAGGACGGACGGGCGGACGGACGGATGGGCAGTCGCCGCGCGAGAGGTGGATCGAGACCCCGCCGCGCTGCCATCCAGCGCGGCAGGCCGCGCCCCCGCCCCCCCCCCCCCCGGGGCACCAGAGCGTCGAGGTGGGCATCTTCGCGGCGTCGGCCAACGAAGCAGCGAGAGATTATCAGGGTCGCCCGCGGAAGTTTCAAAGGGGTGATGCACGGGGGGGGGGGGGGGGGGGCTTCGGCTGATCTCGGCGCGGGGCTGCGGCGGCCGAAGCACCATCTAGAGCGGATTTGCGCGCAGGTACGAGAATCCAACTCTAGGAAGAGACAGGCAGCAGCCGTTGCTGCAGACGCTGCAGGCGGCGTTCAGCAGAGCCGCTTCGCCGCCACTGCTGCGCCACCTGGGTCCCCCAACGTGCCTCAAGATAGCGCGGGCAATTGTGGGCCATTACGAATCGAGCTCGGGGCCGCGCGGCCCCTGCGGGCACGCGCGAGCAACATCGTGAACATCGCGGGGGCGCAGGCTACTTATTTGGACAAGAGTGAGACAATGAAAGCTGCACGGCGCTATATGGCAAGTGGCGCGGGGGCCAATAGTTCCCGCGCGTCGGCGGTTGCAGCTGTTGCTGCGCCATTGGGCCTGGATCATCGAGAAGTTCGGCCGTCGCTGCGTAGGATTGCTTGCACTGCTCTTCATGCTGACCGTGATGTTCGGTGTAGATTGCAGGCGTTACTTGGATCTCCCCTCGGTCATTCAAGAGCGGTTCATGTGCGTAGATGCTAGCATAAGCGGCGAAACACCGCTGAAGGTCGGAGTCTTCGATCGAAGGAAGAAGCGGCCAGAGCGACGACGGCGACGCGGAGATGCTGCAGCTGACCAGCAAGCGGCCGAAGCCACAGCGCCGACGGACTACTAGCAAACTGTCGCAAAACAGGGACCGCTTCGGGATGCACTCTCGCGCGCCCGACGGGCGCCTTGTCACCGCCAAGGACAGGGCGCTAACGTGGCCCCAGCACTCGGACAGGGCAACGGGCGAGCGCTTGCTGGCCGCGGCGGGGCAGAGGTCAGCCATTTCAGCATTGGTATAAGAAGTTTACGAACAGGCCTCGGCTCAGCTGCGTGGGCGGCGCTGGAGCAAACGATTGATGTGGACGTGAGCAATTGTGAGAATTGAGGCCCCAGTCTGATGGGTGGCATCGCCTCCCCGCGGGCTGCGAGATCCACCTGGTGGCAGGTTGCCATCGGGAGACGTTTGCCCCCGCAGGCCCTATGATAATTGGCCAGATCCACTGGGCGTCGGCGATCAACGAGGGCACCTCGTCCAATCTGTTCCAGGGGACTACGAAGGCCACCGCTCAACTTCAAGCTCGAAATCTCCTTCTCCGACCGTTCCGCCTCGTCGTCCTTGCCCTCCTCCCTCCATCACCCCCCCTCTCTCCGCCCCCCCCCCCCCCCCCCCCTCCCCGCATCCCCCGCCGCCGTCCTCCTTCCCCGTCTCCTGCCCCCCCTCGCCCCCCCCCCCCCCCCCCCCCCCCCCCCCTCGAATGATGGGGGAGCGGAGGGCGAGGAGCAGGTGGACATGGATAATAATGGCGATAAGGAAGAGGATCGGACAACATAACGACGGCTGTCCGCCCCAGAAGCCGTTGAGAGACATCGTCGCCATCTGCCGCGACTCTGCGCGGCGCGCGGGAGTCGGCTGTCGGCGAAGCGCCTCGCCCCCAGCTTCTTGCCGAATGGCGATTGGCGCAAGACGGATTGCGCGGAGGTGCACATCCTTGTGGGCGCCGCGAATGATGACGCGGAGGTTCGGGAGAAAGTTTCGAAGTCTCTGGTGAAGTGCATGGTGGGGTCCAGGTTCACTGCGCATGATAAGTCCAAATGGACTCGGTCAGATCAAGCGCGGGGCGAATTCTGCTTGCTGGAAGGCGCCCGCGCCTTCGTCGGCGCCGCGTGGCCAGCTTGGCGCACGGAAGAACGCGCGAGCGGGCTCGCTGATGCGGATGGCCGCGGCCCTCCTGCCCCTTCCGACCTGCCCGCGCTGGCCCCCCGCATGGAAGCGACCTTGGACTACCAGGCCAGCGGCGCGATGGGCGACGAGGCCAGCGGCGCGAAGCTCGACGAGGCCGACCCCAAGCAGGCACAGGAGGATAACGAGAAGACGGAGAGGACCAGGCATCGTAGGATTGCAGGGGTTTTCTCGAGGTGGCCACAGGGGGGCCGAATGTGCCCGTCAGACAGCAGACCCCGCCCGCGCGTTTATATATATATATATATATATATATATATATATATATATATATTTTTTTTTTTGGAATGGCGGTTGGAAAATATATTGCATGGTGGGTCTGCTGAGTCCGAGGGTGCGTTCGGTCTTTCATGCGAAGGTGTTGCCCGCTGGCGTGCTCGCCGGTGGTTCGCCGGGCCATGGGGCCCCTGCGGGAGTTGCTGAAAGGGGCAGTTAGACTACGTCGGCGCGGAGCACGCCACGCGTCAAGAGGCAGAGGCAGCCCGGGGCTATTTCGATGATGACTCAGGGGGAAGGCCAGACGCACCCGATCGTGGAGAGTGCGCCGGGTGCGTTTGATGCCAAATTCCATTGTAAGACGCTGCTGCTGCATCGCAAGGAGCTTCGGGTGGACCTCATCCCGCCAGAGCACCAGATCTTGAGCATAAGCGCGCTTGCGTTTCGGATGATATCGTCATGCGATTGCTTCGTCAGCGAGAGCCTTGACGTCAAGCACCACACTTTCCCCATGAAGTTGTTTCGGTTGCTCGGGGGCGCCGACGTCGACGCGCGCATCCCGCCGCGCCTGTTTGACGAGTGGTCGCTCGATTTCGTGCCGAGGTATCGGGATAGCATTGGAGGATCGGAAAACGATGTGGCCTGAGCAGAGATTCGCCTTGCGGCAATGCTTGCTGGAGTTCACATCGCCCCCGTCGGGGCCACTCATGCGGCCTCGCGGCGGAAGCTGTTCTCTAAGGGCTTTCGGACTTGGACCCGAGCCTTCGAGGAGCTCTCGGCGGAGTTCCTGCTAGACCGTGTCCGCCGCCTCGGGCAGGCGTGGGAGGTCGTCGCCGACGGCGATGGCCCTGGCGCCGAGGGCGCCGCCGAACCTGCAGACCAGGCGGGAGCGGTGGAATAATTCAAGCGCGGGGCGGCGGCGGACCGCGGAGGCTTCGCGCGCGGAATGCGACGGCGGATTGCGGCGAGCAGAGGCCGAACATGGCAGAGGTCGCCATTCTTTATCGCAACTAAGCGAGCATGAGATGGCGGAGCTCAAGAAGCAGGGCAAGGTTGCGACTAGACTCTTGAGGGGGGGGGGGGGGGGGCGACATGAGCTGCGCTTTCGGCGACGCCTCGAGGCAGCTGAAGGCGAAACTGCAGGGGGGCCAAGTTGTAGCGGCTCGGTCTAGGGTCGTCGCCGCCCCGTCGTCGGCGCCTGCACTGGCACCGACCTTGGCTGTGTTGTGCGATCGCGCGGCTCACGCTACGATGCAGTGCGCGCCAGTTGGCAGGCAGCTCGACCTGCGCGCTATCCAGAAGATGGCGCGGGCGGCTTTGCAAGCCGAGCAGCTCGCCCTGAGGGCCGACGATGCGAAGGCCACTGGGTGCTCGGTGACGTGGCGCGAGGCCGTCAAGGGCAAGGCCGAGGAGTTGTTGATTTCCGAGATGCCGAACCTGGCGGAGTGCATGGCGACGCTCAGCGCAGCGCCGCACCGATGCCAGAACTTGTTGGGTTTTCGGCACCCCGCTGAGCTTTCAGCGTTCGGCGGCGTCCCTGTCAAGGACGAGGCGCAGCGCTCCAACGCGGCGAAGTCCATGGAGAGCTACTGGGTGGCGTTGCACGCCCCCATCATGCACGCCAGCTGCCAGCCGGTCGCCCCCGAGCCCAAGAAGAAGAAGAAGTTGGAGAGGCCGCCGCGTCGCACAATCGGCATGTGCCTCTGCGGACCCACGGGCGCGCGACTCGCGAGGCTCCGAGAGGGTTCCCACAGCGCCCTCAAGAAACTGACGAAAAAGGGGAGCCTGGGCCGCCAGCGCCCGATCGATCGCAAGGTGGTCGTTCATCTCGCGGGCACGCTCCCCGAGAGGGATGCTGCTGAGTCCGCCTGGGGCGAGGCGGAGCAGGGGGGCCAGGGCTGCGCCATAAACATTCGGCGGCACGCCGGCGCCACCTCGCTTAGCCCGCACAAGTGCATGCACTGAATGTTGGAGTTCGTGGAGAAGCAGCTGCGGGACGGTTCCGTGGAGATGCTCTTGAAGGCACCGTGGTAGTGGGAAGGCAACCAGCTCGCTCGCTGGGCCCCGTCGTAGTGCAGCGGTTGTGTCGTCTATCTTGTGCGTTCTGGCATTATGTCGCCACGTCGCCACGGCTGGGTCCGCCGCGATATTCGGCGGCACTTCGCCCAGGAGGGGCTGAGTTTTGTGGGGGGCCCAGTGAGATGTCGAAGTTCCGATCTGGGCCGTGTGCCCTCGCATCCCTTCCCAAGGCCACCGATAAGACGATGGTGGCATGGTTCTACAGCGCTGGATAGGAGGGCGACGTGGCCCCGTGAAGTTTACGCGTTGTGCGAGGGTTGCCGTCTCGTGGAGTTTCAGCCTGACCAGGTGCTTGTGAAGACGGCGCACCCCGATGCGGTCGAGTTCCGGGCCCCGAAATGCCGCGGGCGCCCGCCTGGCGCGGGGCATGGCGGCGCAGAGTCCGACGGCGATTCGGGCGACGGAGTCGAGGGCGACTCAGACGAGGACGACCACGGGAGCGACGAGGGCGAGGACGGTGACCCCGACGCTGGCAGACGAGCGCTTCGAGGTCGAGGGGCGCGGAGATCCTGGCACAGGCGAGTCCGAGGTCAGACGAGGGGCCAAACGCCCGCCACAAGCACCGCCGATTCGGTTCTCAACGCGCAGGTCGAGATGGGGGCCCGCTCGCCCCCCCCCCATCCCGCCCTCTCGCGCTGGGTACCTATGTTGGCGAGCATGGGGCCAGGGCATTCGCGCTTCGACGCAAGGGCGAGGACGACTTCCTCGACGACGGTGTCGGTGACGAGGGTCTCTGGCTCGAGCAGTTGGGGCTGGGCTGCGGCCACTTTCAGCCTGGTGGCGGTGGTGTAGATGGGGGCGACTGCGGGGATGGAGGCGGCGGTGGACATGGAGGCGGCGGTGCAGATGTAGCTGGCGGTGGCGGACGCGGAGTGGGTCATCCAGCAGGCGGGGGCGAGCCTCTGCCGCCGCCGCCCCCTGCTCCTCCTCCTCCGCCCCCTGGGGGTGGCGGTGGCCATCGCTTGCCGGCCGATCGTGTCTTCCGCCGCCCGAATAGGGTGATTCGTTATTACGCCACCATCAATCGTTGCGAGGCCACGCGTAGCGCATGCCCTGCCAGCAGCGCGGGTTCGAGGCGCCGCGCGACCCGCGCTGCATTGGCGCACGCGGGGGCAGGAAGGTTAGCTCAGGGCCGCCCGTTCGGGCTGCTCTGCGCGCGGCTTGATTATGCGTGTAATGGCCGAGCGAACAGCATTTATCACCAAGATCGCACTGCCTGGAATGTGAATTTGCAGCTTCAGGTTCGGCGAGCGGCGCGCCGACAGCACAGGGCTCGAGCCGAGATATGCGCTGTCGAGCGCCCCCAGCGCGGGAGTGAGGAGTCAGAACCAGATGACATGCCGTAAAGCCGAGTAAAAAGAGAGCGTGGCTGCGTGATTGATTGTTCCTTTGCAGAGGCATGGGGGATGGATGGTGGAGAGGGTGATGAGGAGGAGGCGGTTTGTGGACGGGGGGGTGGCGGGTGGGTGGGCGGAGGGTGGTGACGAGTGGGCGAATTGGCGATGGATCAAAGGCTTCCTGGAGGTATGCAAGGGTATCTCGGGAGCATCTCGGGCGCATCCTGGAAGCAGTTTTTACACGTTGGGGCCTCTTCGGTGCCTCGTTGCTTCATTTGTAGGGCTCCCGGGTGCCTCTTGGGGCTTCTCGGGTGCCTCTCTGGGTTTCTATGTGTTTTCTTGGTGACCTACTGGCGGCCTCGAGGGTGGCCCTTGGGCGGGGGGCTCGGCCCGCGCGTTCACGTTTTCCTTCCTGGGTCTTCTTTCCCGCCACCACCAGCGGACTCTCTTGGGCCGTCTTGGGGGGGGTCTCCTGTGCCGTTGTCGGGCCCCTTCTTAAGCGGGCTCGAGGCCTCTTGGATGCATGTCGGTGGCCATGTTGGCCCAGAGTGAGCTATCTTGGGCTATCTTGGAAGCCACCTTGCGCTCTCTGATGCAAACGTGGGGCCATAGCGGGCCATCTCGGGCGCTGCAACTACCCGCGGGGCGCCCCTTCCGCGCCCAGGTGAAGGGCAGGGGGGGGGATGGCCCCCTCCCCCGAGCAGTTGAAGGAGGAGGTTCTGGCAGAGATCAGTCAAAGTTCGCTAGACCACCTCAGCCAAGAGGGCTGGTGGGCTTCAACATGCGTTACTTTCATGTCCGTAGCCGTTCTTGGGCTCAACGACTAAATCATCTGCCAGGGCACAGCCGTGCCCTGGTTCACGCAATTCAATCAACATTAGTTCCGCAGATAGCACAGTTGCGCCCATGGTTGCTGGAGTCGCCAAACTCGGCGGAACGGCGGCATCGCCCCACTAGGCATCGTCACCAAACTCGGCTGGAGTCGCCACTCCGACATCGTCTTCGCGAGGGCACCTTTAGCCCGTCCCCGAACCGAAGCCGAAGCCCTCCTAGCAGGGTGCTCGTCGACAGAGCTGCTGGGGGGCAGGAGGGAGCCGGCGCCGGAGGCCAATGGGCGGGCACTGCTGGGGCCGACAGCGCCCGAACGAGCTGCTGGAGCAGCGGGCGACGCAGCGACGGCCGCGGCCTGCGGCGACGGGCAAGAAAGGGCAGCAACAACGCGCCGCGGCGGGCGCCGGCGGTCGGCAGGCGCAGAAGGGCCTGCCCCTGGCGGGCGCCCCCCTGGAGGCCTGCGGGCGGCGGCGGACGCTGGGTGCTTGCGGGCGGCGGCGGGCGCCAGATGCTTGCGGGCTGCGGGCGACGCTGCTGGGGCGGCGGCGGGCGCTGAGGGCTTGCGGGCGGCGGGCGCTGGAGGCGCGTGGACGGCGGCCGACGCAGGGGGCTCGCGGGCGGCGGCAGACGACGCGGGGGGCCAGCAGGCGGCGGGCGCTGCCGTTGGGGCGGCGGCGGGCACTGGGGGCTTGCGAGCGGCGGACGGCGCCGGGGCGGCTGCGGGCGTTGGAGGCTCGCGGGCGGCGGACGACACTGCTGGGGCGGCTGCGGACGCTGGCGGCCTGCAAGCGGCGGCCGCTGCTGAGGCGGCGGCGGGCGTTGGAGGCCAGCGGGCGGACGTTGGCCCTGCGGCAGCCTCGCGGCCGTCTGCAACCCCAAAGTGCGCGGTGGTCGTGCGATCATCAGGTTGCCCGCTGTTGCCCAGTGATCGCGATCTCCATCCTGCGGGCTGGTCTGAAACAAGAGGTGGAGCATCTGCACCTTGCGGCCCCGCCGCGCCGGGCGCCGCCGCCGGGCGCCGCCGCCGTCGCCGGAAGAGCGCCGACGCATCCTCTGGGCGACCGCGGACGGGGGCGCGGAGGACGTCGCCCAGCAAGCGCCCATGAAGCACCCGCTGTTTATCAAGGTGCGGGCCCCGCTGCTGGACATCACGCGGCGCGCCCTGCTTCGCCGCATCATGTGCAATTTGCCACTCTGTGAATATGGGCCCGCATACGCGGTGTCCACTAGCGACCCCGCGTAGAGGTGGGAAGGGGGCTCGTGCTGGAGATGCGGAAGGGGCGCGAGCGTTCCTAGATTGCTTCCTTCTCACATGGTGGGCCACAAGGCCAGGTGGAAAAAACACGATAGTGGTTGCTGCCTTTTCGGGCCGACAGACGGCGGCAACGGGGGGGAGCTGCTGACGATGTTGCATGGCCAGGTGTGCCTGGCGAACATCGCCAGCGATGCCCGCGGCCTCGCCATCAGGCCAGCGCCAACATGCAGCCTCATCTTCGCGCGCACCGATTGGATGCACGCTGCGGGAAGGGACGGGCGCAGCGGGCGCCGCAGCGGACGGCGGACTTCGCGCGCGGGCGCCGCGGTCGCATTGAAGGCCTTCAGATCGCTCCTCGTTCCCGTGGGTCCGTCTTCCTAGAGGGAGCTTCGGAGCCCAGTACATGATGCAACGCATTGTGCGTGCGGGCGTCATCGCGACGATGATGGCGCCGCACCCCCCCCCCTCCGTGGCCCGCGGCGGGTTGCGTGGCCAATGCCTGCGCGCCCCCTATCCAAAGCCTCGCCTGGCGGTCGGCATTCGGGCCTGGCCCTTCGGGGCCCCGCCTGACGAGGACCTCTGTGAGGAGGGAGGCGAGGGGCGAGGAGATTGGCCGCGCCAGGGTACGATGAACGATCGTGCGATCGATCGTGAGATCGGCAATGATTTTGATATGGGGGTCGATCGTGAGATCGATAGTGAGGTCGTCTGTGGTATCGATCGGGCGAGATCAATAAAGTGAGATATATCGTCGGTAGCACGATCGATCACGTGGGATCGATAGTGATACCGATCGTGGCAACGATAACGAAATTGATATAGTGAGACGTTGGCTCCTGCACACACACACACACACACAACCTACTTAGCACCCAAGGGAAGGTCGCTCGGAAAAGGGAGCGATGGCACGCGCTGTTCTCTTTCTCTGATCGCGCCCTGATTGCGGACGGCAGCAATTTTTCGAGCCGCGTCCCGACGCGGAGCCTCTCTCCCTCCCTTGCGCCCTCTCCCTCTCCCACCCGCTTCTCGTTCTCTGCCCGCCCACCCCCCCGTTTCCTACGCCAGGTGGCGCTGTTCGCGCGGCGCGCGCGGATCCGCCCCGCCCGACCCGCCCGTTAAGAGATCCTTGAATCTATAGTCCCTTGTGGGAAGTTGATGCCTTAAGGTGGGATGGGGGTCGGCGTAGGAGGGCCCGGAGGAGAAGCAGGAGGTCCTGGGCCTCACCGGTAAGCGCTCATTTTAGCTTCCATGCCGACATAGCGACTTTTTCATCGTGGAAGCTCAGACTTCATTAAAACAAGCGGTCACCGCGAAGGTGACTTCAATTGTGGACAATGCAGAACTCCCAGGGCGCGCGCGCGACCGCGTCGCGGCGCCCGCGCGTTTGAAAGTTCTCTCATGGGGTTTATGTCCCCACAACCGAAAGGTGACCATGTTGGCCTCGAAACTAAAGTGGACGCCTAACGGTGACCGACGGCGCGCGCGTGTGACACGCGTCACCCACGCGCGCGCGTTGAAGAGTTTTGAATTGTCCACTACCGAGAAGTCGCACTGCTGGCTTGGAAATATAAGTGGCTCCTTAACGGTGACCGATTTGATTTTGCAATTCGCGTGCGATTTCACCCGTCGCCATAATCGAAACGTCGCCATGTCGGCCTGGATTTTTTTTTTTTTTTTTTTTTTAAAAAAAATATATATATATATATATATATATACATATATATATATATATATATATTTATATATATAATATATATATAAATACGTGTTACCGAAGGGGGCGCGCGCGCGCTGGTGACACGCGTCGCCCGCGCGCGCGTTGGGGAGTTCTGTATTGCCCACAATAGATAAGTCGCCATGTTGGCCTGGAAACTAAAGTGGACCCTTGACGGTGATGGATTGGATTTTGAAGTTGAAATGCGGTCTCATGTGTTCCACCAATCGAAATGTCGCCATGATGGCTCGTAAACTAAAGTAAACCCTTAACGGTGACCGATGGGCGCGCGCGGGTGACACGTGGTGATGGAGTAATTCCGATGATGGTCTTACTTTTTGACGGGGAGCTCCTATCTTCTTTTCGTCGGTTCCTATCTACTTGTTGGTAGGGTCTTATCTACTTGTTGGGAAGGTCCTACCTACTTGTTGGAAGGGTGTCATCTGCTTGTTGGACTGGTCTAATATACATGTTGGGATTGTCCTGTCTACTTGTTCTGATGGTTTTATTGACCTGTTTTTTTTGGGGGGGTCTGATCTACATGCGAGAGGGTGTTATCTGATTGCGGGAGGGTCATACCTACTTTTCGGAGTGCCCTATCTACCTATTGGTGGGTCCTATCTGCTCTTGGGATGGTATTATTTTCTTGTTGGCCAGGGCCTCTCTACTTCGTGGCCGGGTCCTTGTCTTCTTGCTGGGGGGGGGCATCTACTTTGGGAGTGCCCTAGCTCCTTGTCGAGAGGGCCCCAGTTATCTTTTGCGCAAGGAAGAGGGGGTGACGGTTCAGGGGATGACGGGGCGAACGGCTGAGGGGGGGAGCAAGGGCAGGGGTCCGCCGCCCGCCGCCCCGACGCCGACGATCCGCGAAAGGGGTGCGCCGAAATGGGCGGAGCTCCCTGGCCTCTCCCTTTATGGGCCCGTTCGGGCACAGGGTGCCTGCACCCCGCGGCCCCAAAGGCGCTTCTGCCTGGCGGTGCTTTCGAAGGGCGAAATGTTTTACGAGCCTCTTGGGGCTGGACTTCCGATGCCCTCCGAGTTGGGCGACGTGGAAAGACATGCTTAAACCATCAATGAGTCAGGGAACGTAGCGCGCGACGGGAACGCGCACTGCAGCATCGACGCGCGTCGCGCGCGCGCTGCACCCCCCCCCCCCCCCCCCCCCCCCCCCGCGCGCGCCACCGCCGCCACCGCCACCACCGCCACCCCACCCCGCCCCCCGCCCCCACCCACCCACCCACCCCGCCCCCCACCCCCCCTCCCACGCCCCCCCCCCCCACACCCCCCCCACCCCCCCGCCCCCCCTCCTACCCCCATTCCCTTGCTCCTCCGCCGAGCCATACCCGGGCCCGAGGCTGGAGCGACCTCAGGCTGGAGATCCGCCGACTCAGGGTGCCAGGCTGCCGGCGCCGACGAATCAGACCGACAGCCTGGCGCGCGCGCGCGAGCCGCGATGAGTCAGGATCGCTCTCCGAAGGATTTCCCAGAGTCAGCGTTGGCGTCACGTCAAAATGGTAGGAAGGAGAGAATCGGATCTCCATGGTGCCACAAGGGCACCGACCATGCATGGAGGCGCGCCGCTTGCAAAATCACAGATGGTCATTTAAGGTCGAAGGACCACCAGAGGCGGGCGTGGTATTATTGTTTCGGCTACTGCCAAGGCTACCCGCCTGGCCGCCATCCAAATGCAATCGCGCATGCGGTCGGAGTTAGCAAATCGCCCAATTACCCAAGATATCATTTAATGACGCAGGTCGACCAGGAGGTCCCCCAAGAGCCGTCGCAGGAGAGTACATGGGGCATATTCGGGGCCGCGGCGGCGGCGGCCCCGCCCCGGGGCGACAGGCCCGCGGCGGCCCCGAGCTGGCAACCGGGAAATAGGGGCCACCAAGATGGAAACGGAGATATGGTTTTTGATAGTGTTGGGGCTGCGAAGCAATTCATGCTGGATGATGGCCACAGCGTCCAAAGCGAAGATAGGGGGACCAACGCTCCACCACAAACTCGACAAGGTGATCGGCCTGTACAGCGCCATGCTGGATTTCGCGAGTAAGGATGACGAGGTGTCCGCCACCCGGGGCAAGGGCGCCGTCGACGATCTGACGGCCGACGCGGGGAAGGCTGTCGCGGAGAAGGTGCCCATGTTGTAGACGAAGATCGACGACGCGAAGAGCAGCTTCGAGAAGCAGGTGCTGCTATTGGAGGCGAAGATCAACGAGGTGAAGACTTCCTTCGAGACCCAGGTTCAGACACTGGAGGCCAAGATCACCGAAGCGAAGACTTTCTTCGAGACCAAGGTGCCGACGCTGGAGGCCAATATCGAGAAGCTGAAGCAGGGTCTTGAGTGCGCGGCACCGACCAGCACATCAAAGATCGTTGGGGCGAAGACGATTTTCGAGAGCCAGGTGCCGACACTCGAGACCAATATCGACACTGCGCAGACCCGCTTCGAGGACGCTCTCCGCGCCGTCGCAGCGAGGGCTATGGATCGCAAGCCGTGGCAGGGCCCGCCCACATTGGGCACGCGCAGCAAGAGCGAGACCAAGAGGCTCGCCCCCGCCGCTGGCGGCGGACAAGCTGCGCCCTACCGCGCGGACCACTACGGGCCCCAGCATAGGCTTTTAAAAGGCTTCTGGGAAGCTTTTGAAAGGCTTCTGAGACGCTTTTGAAATGCTTCTGAGTGGGTTTTGAAATGCTTTTGAATCCACCCGAATCCTCCCAAGTCCTCCCAAATCCACCCAACCCCTCCCTAAACTTCCAAAATCCACATATGTCCCTTCAAATACACCCGAACACGTCGACGAGATCGGTCCGTTCTAAATCGTGAATCGGTCCATGTTAGATCGTGAATCGGTCCGTTTTGGAATCCTGAATCAGTCCGTTCTGGGATCGTGAATCAGCCCTTCCGGACCAGACCGCGATTTGGTCCGACCGACCTGCAGACAAGACGAGTTTTGCCCGATTCACGATTCAGAATGGACCGACTCGCGATTTAAAACGGACCGATTCAGGATCCAACAACGGACCGATTCACGATCCAGAATGGACTAGATCGCGATCTAGTCCATTCCTAGATCGTGAATCCTGCCGATGCGCGGAGGCGGCGAAGCACGTGAGATGGGGGGGGAGAGCGCTTCATTCATGGGCCAGACTTTGCGACGAGGGGCTGGATCTACGGCGAGAGGGCATCGGCGTGATTCGCTGCAAGTTCGAATGCGCGACATGCGGCATGAAGGGTCAGGAGCGGCAGCTCTACGGGTTGGGCACCGTCGATCATGCGGGGGCCAGCAGGCGCATGATGGCTGCGAAGAAGCACGGGCGGAGGGGGGGCGTGATGCCCCGGGGAAAGGCGCGACAGCCAAGGTGGGTATATTTGACTGCGCAAGACGAGGTGCATCTCGGAGCCTTCGGGCCCTGGCAGCGGCGGCGGCTGGCATCAGAACGAGAAGGGCTGCGTTGGCAACGGGCCCAATGACGGCGACGACGTGGAGTGGGCTCCGAACATCATCAAGGGCTGGGGTGGCTGCAATCCCCGCGACTTCGAGCATGCAGGCTTTGTTTCCCAAGGGCGTGTGATGGGTCATCCTTGACCTGCCTTTTTTCCTTGTGCGCTGAATGGCGCGCAGCTCCAAGAGCCGCTCGCTTGGCCGACTGGCTACTTGGCTTCCAGCCGCACTTGCTAGCGCAAAGCATACTAGCATTACCGTCCATGCAGCGTGAACGCCGGCATAAACTAAACGTCCGGATGGCGCGCGCCGAGGGCACCAATGTCAACTCCACGCAGACGCAGCATTCACCAATATAACGCCAATATGAGAACACAGCAGCAACATATCATTGACACAACACACACCGTCATTAACCTATCAGCGCTCATTGTGCCTGGTCGTCATAGTCATCGTCTCAGCGCTCTTTCGGGGGGGCGCTTGGGGAGCTCCTCGGGGGCCCCTGTCGGGTGGCTTCCAGGGTGTCTCCCGAGTGCTTCTCGGTGCCCTCTAAGGGTTGCTTCTTGGGGCCGTCCTGGGAGTCCTCATGCACTCCTTTCATGGCCCATGGCCTCTTGGGGTCGCGCTGCGCTGCCTGGACGCCCTGCTCGGGCGCGCTGGGGCCGCCCAGGGCGACGTGGAGGCCATGTTCGGCCGTTATGGCGCCTCCTGTCTTTCATGCGCTTTCGGGCATCTGCGCGCGGATTGTCAGCGCATTTCGTTGCAGAGTGCATGTCCAGTTGCAGAGTGCTGGCCGAGCTTGTTGAGGCGCGCCAGTGTTCCACGATCGATCTGTCTTCTTCAGGTCCTAAGTCTCGCGTCGGCAATTGACTTCGAATATGCAGGGCCACTCAACCTTGTTATCGCTGACGCAACGAAGCCTGTTTCTTACGGGGGGCGGTGTGATGTGGAGGTGTCGTGCCCAGCTCTGATTCGGGGCCCCGCCTTTGCAGACCCGCTCGCCCCCGCGGACGCCATCGGCCCCCAAGTGGAGGCGCCCCGTGCGGAGCATAGCCAGAGCCCAGGTTTCGAGGCTTCGCAGAGGAGCGAGGTCGAGGGCGACAGGGGAACTCCATGCCCCGTAGAGTTAAGTCAGGGGGAACTGTTTGCTATCGAGTCCCAAGGGCGGCACGATCAGGTGGTGGGCGATGCCGCGGCTGGAATTCAGCCTCAGTTTGTAGCCCTCGTTTTTCATGGCACGGTGGGCGCCTCGCAGCCTAGGGGCCCCCCTGTTGTCGGCCCTTCTGGTGGGCTCTCTCCTCTGCCCAAGCCCATCGCCGCCGCGCCTCGCGACGCAGAGGGGCAGGCGCGCGGCGCAGACTTCCGCGCCTCGGGCGCCGCGGGCAGCGCCGACGCCGACCCGCCCCCGCCGCCGTGGAAGCGGCCACGCGACGGCAAGGAGCTGGTTTTTTGTGTTACCGATGGCCCCGCGCGGTCGGCCCAGGCCGGGGATTTCGCCGCGTTGGGATCGGGGTCCGATGTCTCGGTGGAGCCTCCAGGCGCGATTACGCCAGCGAAAAGTTCATCGCTTGAGTTTCCTTCTGCTACGCATCGCAAGAGCGCCGACTCCGAGGGTTCCAAGGGCGGCGCCCCAGGCGCTCCGCAGAAGCGCAAGTGGACTTTGAATCCCGGGTTCGCGGCTTCCTACGCCGATTGCAGCAGCCGTAGCCAGTCATCTGGGATTCTGCGGGACCCTGGTTTCTCAAGCGGGGCTGCCGAGTCTGCGTTGGGCGGTAGCCCCATGGAGGAGCTTGGCAATCAGCTCGCAGGCGTCGGCACTTTGCTGCATCAGTTGGATGCTTAGTGATGGGCACGCTGCGCTAATGTGAAGGCCCATGCTGCATGGCCGCCGAAGAGGGGTTGGGTGGGCGGGGCGCGCGGGCGACTTCGACTGAATGTGTTCGGGGGGGCGAATGGAAGAATAATAAGGCCAGTTCGCCTTCCGAAAGCAAGCTCCCTATCGCGCGTTTCTGCGAAGCCGTGCTTAGTTTCAAGGCTGATGATGTCAACCGGCAGAGGTATCTAGGAACCACTGTTCGGTGTTTGCTTGGCCTCTTCAGGAGCGGGTGGTTGGGGTGCACCACTTGCGTGTATTGATGACCGTTGCCTGCGATATTGAAATCAGGTTGCGCGCGTGAAAACTCTGCATCATTAGCCCTGGGGGGCCGCGTGCCAATCGGGCCCCGCCCACTCCGACCCTCCTGATTTGTCGTCCTCATCGCAGCCCTCCGCGCGACGACGACGTTTGCGATGGCTAAGGCAACGAAGGTCGGCATGAAGGTCGGCGGGCGCGAACGCTGCTGCAATGCGCCCATCGCGCTGCGCATCCCTTCTTCATGGGTCCCCACGCGACATCCTTCTCACCATTGGAAGCGGCTTGAATTGCGATCGCCCCACGGGCCTGGCATTTACGAGGGGGGAACCCTGTTTTGTAGAGGAGCCGCCCTCCCGACGACGCGGAGAGGAGGACCAGTTTGGTGCCGCCGAGAGCTTGTGTGAAGAGGCCGTTGGTGGCGCGAGCAGCTATCCGGCACGCTCGTTTGTTTTGCGCGCGCGGTCTATGCTTCTGGGGCCAGCTTTGGAATTTCGATTGTTTTGAAAACTACCCCCAGCAAGCTTTTGGCGAAGAACCCGGCCAGCTCCTAGACGCGATCCGGCTCGCCGTCGCCCGATTGAACAGTTGCCTCCAGCAGTTGTGTCTACATCGCATTACTGTGTGTCTGCGCCTGCTGCCGTCCTTGCTCGAGCCATGTCTATGCGCAGCGCCTTTGGGCCCTGGTCCAAGCGGGCAGTTTGGCATGTGCTGCGAAGCAGGGCCTCTCAGGGGTCCGCGCGCAATGCCGTCTTGCGGCGGAGGCAAGATGGCCCCCCCGTCGGCGATGTCGGGGGCGAGGGGCAGCCCTCGCCCCCCGCCGCCCCCGCCGCCGCAGCCGCCGATCAAGAAACATCAGAAGGCCCCCGGCCCCCCCAGGTGGGATCTGCTTCAGTCGCGGCGTCCGCGGTGCGCAGGCACCCCAGGGATCGAAGAGGGGGGAGGAGTAGGGCGACGACGACGACGAGGACTAGGCGGGATGAGTTCCAGCTTCGAGGACTGTCTAAATAGGCGCGGCTGTAGGAGTTCGCAGCCCGACGGAACGCTCAAGTTTGAACAATTAGCAATTCGGCCTTGCTTGACTTTTTGGTTTAGGGCTTAGGGCGCCATGTCATGCGAGGGCGCAGCCGATTAACATGCGATGCGCGCGCGCACGCTCATGCGCACGCGACAATGATCGCGTACATGCCTCGATCATTTTCGAACGCGTATGCGCCGATGTCTGCCGCATTGGCTGTTTGTATATGTGGGCGTCCGCGCATGTGCGTCACGTTGCGCCGTCGTGCGTGCTTGCGTTCGTGCGCGTCTGCGCGCGCGGGCTCGTCGCTGCGCGCGCGCGTGCGCGTCTCTCTATATATGCGCGCATTTGTCTGCGTGCGCGCGTGCGTGCGCGCGTCCGTTGTCCAGCCACAAAGTGTTTAGGTGGGCATCAACGTCTCCGCGCGGCGCTCGGTCGATGGGGGGGCGAGAAGGGCGGGGGGGGGCCGGGGGGCGGCGGGGGGGAGAGGGGGAAGAGGTGGAGGTGGAGGAGGAGGAAAAGGAGAGGGGGGGAAGGGGGGGGGGGGGCATCGAATAACGGGGGAGGACGACCCCCCGCCGGCATCCTTCGCCCCGCGAGGCGAGCAATCCCGACGCAGAGTTCCCCCGAGAGAAACCGATGTCCAAATGCGCGGCGACGAAGGCGGCACGGGAGGCCCCGCCCGATCTTTTTTCGCCGGGCCGCGAGGGCGGCGGACGACCGCGCCGGCGAGGTTGGTCGCCAGGCCGGGCTGGCCGGATTTCCCCCAGCCCGCTCGGAATCGGAGTCGCGCGACGCGACCGCCCCTGGCCGACTCATTTGGGCTCTGGGGCTGCGCTGCGATTCTCGCCATCGTCGGTCGAGAACCCATGGGGAGGGGGAGAGAGAGAGAGAGAGAGAGAGAGAGAGAGAGAGAGAGAGAGAGAGAGAGAGAGAGAGAGAGAGAGAGAGAGAGAGAGAGAGAGAGAGAGAGAGAGAGAGAGAGAGAGAGAGAGAGAGAGAGAGAGAGAGAGAGAGAGAGAAAAGAGAGAGAGGGAGAGAGGGAGAGAGCGAGAGAGAGAGAGAGAGAGAGAGAGAGAGAGAGAGAGAGAGAGAGAGAAAACAAAAAAAAGAAAGAAAGAAAAAGGGAAAGATGAAGATAATGAAAAAGAGAAAGAGAAAGAGAAAGAAGGAGAAAGAGAGAGACAGAGAGACAGAGAGAGAGAGAGAGAAAGAAAGAGAGAGAAGCAGAGAGAGAGAAACATAGAGAGAAAGAGAAAAGAGAAAAGAGGGATAGAGAGAGAGAGGGAGAGGGAGAGGGAGAGGGAGAGGGGGCGAGGACAAGCTATGTGCGCTCGCGTCATATCTGACGCCCCACCCCTCCCTCTCATCCCTTACCATGGCGCTGCTTTTCTCTATATCCGCGGACGCGTGTCGTAGCGGACCTGTGGCTCCGCGCGCGCGTGCGTAGTGGGCGGTGGTGCGCGCGCGTGCGCGCGTGTGTGCGTGGTTGTGGTTATGGTTGTTTATGTGGTTGTGGTGGTGGTGGCGGTGGTGATGTTGGTGGTGGTGGTGTGTGTGTGTGCGCGTGTGCTGTGGTGTGACGTGGTGTGGCGTCTTGGTGGTTTGGTGGCGGGCCAGGTGCGTGCGTGCGTGATGGCGGTGGTGGTGGTTGCGGTGGTGGTGGTGGTGGTGTGTGTGCGTGTGTGTGCGTGTGCATGTGTGTGCGCGTGCGTGTGTGTCTGTGTGCGCGCGCGTGTGATGTGGTGTGGCGCGGTGTAGCGTGGTGGTGGTGGGTGGGGTAGTGGGGTGGTGGTTGCGGTGCGCGTGCGTGCGTGCGCGCGTGCGTTGCTGGGTGGAAGTGGCGGCGGGCGGGGCGGGGCGCGGCGCGGTGGCGGCGGGCGGATGGGCGCGCGAGAAAGGGGCCCGCGCTGGGGCGAAAACGCCATCCTAAACAACGGAGGCAAAACACCGAGCCGAAAATGAGACCCACGCTGCAGCGGGAGCGCGATTCGGAACTAGCGGGGCCCGAAAATGAGGCCGGCGCCTCAGCGAGAGCAGCATTTTGGAAAAAATGCAGGCGAAAACCCATTTCCGGGGAAACCTGCGCGCAAAAAAAACAGCACGCGGGGGGGGGGCCGGCTACTCCCATTCCGTCATTAGGGGGAGAGGGAGAGTAGTATTCATATTGAGTAATTGTGGAGGCGGAGGACTCCTCCTCCCCCTCCTCCGTCTTCCTCACCCCCCCCCATCCTCCTTCTCGCCCTCGCCTTCTTTCTGGCCTTCGTCATCGCCCCCCTTCCCGCCCCCCCCACCCCTCGACTCGGGATGTCGATGAGAATCGTATCCAAGGCTAGATATTGATGAGAATCAAATATCTGTTGTGAGAGAGAAACGTTAAGATATCTTTGATGTCTTTCCTCTAGGCCAAACGGCTGTCGCACGTAACAATGCAGCAGGCAGACAGGCAAGAGCTTAGCCTAGAAACCATACTTTGGGACGGATCGCCCGGGGCTCCTAAGAGGCTCTTTACAGGACCCGCTAGAGAAACCTATCATACATCAGAATTCTAACTCTCGTCATACTCTCTTGGTTTCGAGAGCATCTATAAAATTCGATCCTAAAAGATCCTAAGTGTCGATATCCTGAATTTGAAAAGCGCGTTTAAATTACATATGCGAGCGTGCGAGCGCGCGGAAAACCTTGACATTCACATCGCATAATAAGTACTTCCCCAAACCGCGTCTGCACATATATTGGGATATACGTATGTCCATCCAAGTTCCGTTGCGCATGACCATATCCATATCCATATCCATATGAGATTCTGTCTCTGGCTGTCAGAAAGTCTTGAAATGTATCCAATGTGCACGTCGCACATCATACTCTCATCTGAGAAATAGAAGACACACTTGTATGTCTGTCGGTTCCACGCTTGATCCAAAACCTTGTCGCACTCTGCCTTTGTCTGATATGACAAAGAATCCACTCGATATTCGTCTATGCAGCTCCTTGCTGTCTTGACCAGATACCTTCGTAAGTTGGTCGGCACACATCCACTTGGTCCTTTTATGATAAAGTCGTCGCAATCGTAATCATCTCCTTTCTTCTCGTATCGATAGTACTCCAAGTCTCTGACTCTCATCTTGTGGCATGCCCTTGAGGCCGCAAGAAAGTTCCCATAGATCCATGCAATCAATAAAAGAGTCCACTAGAAGTGGTACTGTGGCTGATTCTTGAACATCTAACAAAGCTAAAGAAATAATGTTTACTTGCGAAACTCCTTGTCGTGACTTCAGGTTCACACAGTTGTAGGGCAACGAGTTGTGCTAGTGGTATCGCCTTGGCCGCTGATAACGTCTCGGCGCGTGATGAGCTGTGCGAAATCTGTTTGGCCTTTTTGTGAGCTTCCTGTCAATACGTGCATCTTACCTCCGAGCTGTTGCACCAGTTCGTAATCCAAGAAATCTGCTTTGTCCGTCTCTATCTTCATGATTCGATCTTCTGCCAAGCCTATGATAAAACCTTCTGTCGCGAAATTGCTGCTTGTTCGGTGCTGAGGCGTCGCTTATGCTGGCAATACGTAGTGGTGGCTGCAATCTCCATACATATATGCCATGTCGTAAAGGTCGTCGCAATCTCTTGATAACACAATTGATGGCAATAGTGTGCTCTATCTTCGGTGTCTGTAGAAATACTTGTTAACTGGTAACGGCACACAACTCCTCGAAACGTGTTTAACAAGCCCACAGTGCTGAGCAACACAATGATCTGAAGATAGTGATCTCTGACCTGTCGCAGAGACTCTTTGGGTCGATGTTCCGGTATCCTGTAGATGGTTAATTTGTGGCAAAACCAGTCTTGATGAAATCGAATACAGTCTCGATTGAGTCGTTCGATCTGGATACATGAGTGCAAGGTATCTGCTGTAGCTTCATATCACCGAAGCGTCTGGTAAGAGTGTCCTTAATCCATGTCCTCATAGATTTGCGGCTCGTAATCTGTAGATCGTCCACATGAGCCGTCATAATAAGTGCTAACTGTTTGACTCCATCAATGGTGACAAACCAGCACAGAAAATGGCTGTCAAAAACTGACTTAGCCTGGCGAAGGACCCAACCATATGCAGTTGTGAGTAATGCTGGTGTGAGTACCGTCTTCGGTGGATCTCCCTATAGGGCCACGAAACGTGTGAGGGGTGTGCCGAAATGGGTGGTGGGGAGGCATGCGAACCCTGCCACTGGGGCCTTCGGTGGAGCTCCCTATGGGGCCACGAAGTGTGTGAGGGGTGCACCGAAGTTGGCGTGGGGGCGGCGTGCGAACGCAGCCACTGGGGCCTTCGGTGGAGTTCCCTGTCGGGCCACGAAACGTGTGAGGGGTGTGCCGAAATGAGGGGTGGGGAGGCATGCGAACGCAGCCACTGGGGCCCTTCGGTGGAGCTCCCTATGGGGCCACGAAACGTGTGAGGGGTGTGCTGAAATGGGTGGTGGGGAGGTATGCGAACGCAGCCACTGGGGCCTTCGGTGGAGCTCCCTATGTGGCCACAGAGCGTGTGAGGGGTGTGCCGAAATGGGTGGTGGGGAGGCATGCGAATGGTGCCGACTGGGGCCTTCGGTGGAGCTCCCTATGGGGCCACGAAACGTGTGAGGGGTGTGCCGAAATGGGTGGTGTGGGAGGCATGCGAACGCAGCCACTGGGGCCTTCGGTGGAGCTCCCTATGGGGCCACGAAACGTGTGAGGGGTGTGCCGAAATGGGTGGTGGGGAGGCATGCGAACGCAGCCACTGGGGCCTTCGGTGGAGCTCCCTATGGGGCCACGAAACGTGTGAGGGGTGTGCCGAAATGGGTGGTGGGGAGGCATGCGAACGCAGCCACTGGGGCCTTCGGTGGAGCTCCCTATGGGGCCACGAAACGTGTGAGGGGTGCCGAAATGGGGTGGCATGCGAACGCAGCCACTGGGGCCTTCGGTGGAGCTCCCGGTGGGGCCACGAAACGTGTGAGGGGTGTGCCGAAATGGGTGGTGGGGAGGCATGCGGACCCTGCCACTGGGGCCTTCGGTGGATCCCCCTATGGGGCCACGAAACGTGTGAGGGGTGTGCCGAAATGGGTGGTGGGGGGCATGCGAACGCAGCCGCTGGGGCCTTCGGTGGAGCTCCCTATGGGGCCACGAAGCGTGTGAGGGGTATGCCGAAATGGGCGGTGGGGAGGCGTGCGAACGCAGCCACTGGGGCCTTCGGTGGAGCTGCCTATGGGCCCACGAAACGTGTGAGGGGTGTGCCGAAATGGGTGGTGGGGAGGCATGCGAACGCAGGAGGGAGGAGGGCGAGGAGAAGGAGGAGGAGGAGAAGGAGGAGAAGGAGGAACGCGGGGACCGTTTCTTCAAAACGAGGACCCAACACCACAGGATGGTTGGGAACTAATCGCATTCGTCTCCTTCTTGAGAGAAAAGATAAGTGCAAGTTGAAACATCAACGGTGCATCCGTGAAACCATACATTGCTCGTAAACAAAGTAGAACATACTGGCCTCGTAGTGCGTCGGGAATCTCCAGCTCCTTCATGGCCATTTTCATCTTACGAAAATGTCTCCACACGTTCTCAGGTGTTATAATGAAACACTCCCGCTTGTGGCGATATTCATATCCCAGCGTTCTGGCATTAGCACTCAACTCGCTATAATCCAGTCCTTGAAGAAATGCAGTAGAAATGTCCAAACTCTCCGTCTCGCTATCGAAGGGGTCGTCCGTATTGCTCCACAGGATTCCATTGCAGAGTCCCATTGAGATGACCAATCGTTGTGAAAGTCGCGTTGCTGTACTTGAATGCTTCTCAAGAGTCTGCTTTTGTTTGTCAAAACAACCTCTGGCGCATACTCTGGACTTCACCTTCTTGTACTTGATAGCCCACTTGCGAACCCAAACACAATCAACAACATTTGCTCCTGCTGGTAGATCCTTCTTCAAACGTGGTACGAAGACTTTGTGATTGCAGAGAGCTTCCAATTCTCGATGGTCTGCTTCATCCACAAGATGTGGATACCGTTGGAGATCTTCATCTTTGAGCATCATACTGTCGTCCCCAGCCTTGTAACGTCTCCAGTGAATAAATCTAGTAGATACTCCTGTTTTGGTACAACTCCGATGTCTAAGTTCTTGAGCTCGCTGGTCAGCTCCGAGATCATGGTAGTAGATAATTATTCCTCTTCAGTCCTCCATTCATTAAAGAAATCATATTTCGGCTGTGCTCCGCACTTGGAAAGAACAGCTTCCAGCAAGTCCTTATCTGGTGGAGCACCTTTTGTTGAGAAATGTTGAGATGGCTCTTCTTCTCGTTCAGTGGTTTGTGATGCTCCTTGCGATGCGTCTGCTGTGGGTTCACTTGCGGTGGGAAGAACTGGTGGTCCTCTTGCTGCAGGTCCCGGTGGTCCAGAAGAGGAAGAAGCCGTAGGATCTGGTTGGTCGTTCATGTCCTTGTCGTCGCTCTTGTTCATGGTATCAACGGAGACGCTGATCTTGACTTGTTTCTGTGGAGGTGGTCTTCCAGTAGTTGAGCTCTCCCTGCTAGTGTTGTGGCCTCTCTTGGAAACTCGGCTGTCGTCTTGTCCATTTGTATTGCTATAGTCCAAGTCTCCAGTATTGTTCATGTCCTCGGGATACTGCATGGTAGCCTTTGGGTCTCCTGATCCTGATTGTCCTGATTGGTCATGAGGATGTTCGCGTTCTACCTGGGGCAAGTTGGTCGCCGGTTTAGGGAAAGCTGTCGCCGTACATGGTCCTGATGATGAGCTTGTTGATGTGCCCGTGCCACTGCCATAAGGTTCAACTCGATGTCGTGCTGGCCTCGGAACAGGTGCCCATGTGGGTACATGGGTTTTCCAAGGTGTAGGATGTGGTGTAGTAGCCTTTGCAGTTGCAGGGCTTATAGGATCTGGCGCTGATGTCGGCGTCGGCTTCGCCGTGGTAATAGGTGTCATTAATGGTTCGGCATTTTGAAGTGGTCCAAGCTGTCTTGGAACACTGGAACCCATTGGTACTGCAGGGAAAGATATTGTTTGTAGAGGCTGCGTCGTAGCTCCTGCCGATGGTACTTTTGGTCTCCATGGTTTTGGTGTCGCAAAGTCAAAGATAACAGATCCTGATACTGGTGGACCTGGAGGCCCTGGTCTTCCACTGGAAGTAGCGGCAACATCATCCATATCAGCATCTGGTGGTACTTGGCGAAGTTGAGGTAACGTAGGATTTGGGCCCGTAGGAACCACAATCGACTGTTCCGGATACGATGGGTCCTGAGCATCTTTCAGGGTGTCATCAATACAAATTGGTGCCGGCGCTGCTGGAGGCGCCGGTGGAGCAGGTGGATGTCCTGAGGATGCTGCTGGCATAGTCATGTCGTCGTCAGCATCAGCAGGCGGTTGAGAAACTTCTTGTGGTGTAGCTTGTGATGGGTGACTCGATACTGTAGGTGGTCTTCTACGTGGTGGTGAGTCGTCGTCATCTGGCTGATTAATAATTGGCGATGGTGCGTCGTCCATAGGTGTATGTAATGCTTGAAATATCACTCCAGTCCATGTCTGGTACCAGATCATGTTGCAATTCTTCTTTGTGATCAAAGCTGTATATAGTAATGGTGGACCAATGTTCAAACTTGTCTGCTCTGAAGGTTATGTTGATCTTGGGCACGCACTGCTTGATGTGGTAGTCAGTTCTGTCTCGTCTGTTCCATCTGAGAATAACTGCCCATAGTTTCTGGGAGATATGAGGTATACGTCGAAGACTAGTACCAAATAGAACTCCATGTGTGGTAGGACATACTGCTTGAAATAATTCTTCACACATCTTGAGAACTTGACATTGGTCAACTGATTCTTGATCAGGTCAAAAATGTATTCTCCTTCTGCAAACTTTGCCAATCCATCGTAACTTGCCAGGTGGTTATCCGTCAACAATATCCATGAGAGCGTTTGTCAGTCGCACTTGCTTCTCGTCAATAGGTTTTTTTGCCAACTCAAGTTCTGCCTCTAAGATGCTTGTCCCCTTGACCACCTGATAGTTGCAAAAGAAGTCCTCGGAAGATTGATCAATAGACTTGTGAAAGAACTGAGATAATACGTGTCGTCGTATGTGTTGAAGCGGTATCAGCAATGGGTGTCCTTGATGTCTGATTATGGCTGATCCGGCCAAGCGTTCCACTGATATCAGTTCTGCTGGTCCTCGTCATCCGTCATCTTCCTTTCTCTTTGTTTGTCTCCAGTAGTCAATGATCGCGCCAGGCATGAGAAGTTCATGACTATGCTTGTGCTGTTTGATGCGTGATGCCATGGCCAATCGATCTTCGATGGGTCCTTGAAGGATACACTGCTTTGCCAACATTCTGGTCCTCATCGTCTGCTCGATGTAGTCTGGTCTTGAACTCGATCATCCAACGCTTGATTCTAGGGTCTCAGTGTCTGGAACATACCAAACTCCTGTGAGAGCCATCTATGGTGTTCCTCCGTTGTACTCCAACAACAGGTTTTGTGACGTACAAACCTCTTGACAAATTTCTCTGGCCGCGATGTTGATTCCCGCTGACTGTAGTTCCTTCTTCAACTTCAGCATGCCAATCTTAGTTAATGCGATGTGTCGCTCAACTAATCCTTTTGTTGAAGAACCATCACGTCCGACAAGTAAACGCACGATCGAAAGCCTGTCAAACATCCGCGTTGCTTTATCACTGAGTAAGCCTCCTTCTTGTTCTGAGAGTAAATGTCGCATGGGCCCCCAAAATCTGATCCACAAGCGATAAAGTTCTCGTGCAAGTGTGGGTCCCAGCCTGTTCTCAATTTGATCTCCGGTCTTCCAACGAATAGCTTCATCGATTAGTAACATGAATGTCAAATCCCACATGAAAAACAAGTCGTGCTGGACGACCTCGTTAAAGATGGTCGAGAGCTGGGATTTGATAGTTGGTGTATGGGGATGTCGTTGTTGTGACTGACATATTGAGCAATCTCGAGCAATTTGAACTCCTTTGTGGATGATGTCCTTGGGTATTAAGGCTGCCCGAAGAAGTCGCAACATATCCTTGGGAGAATTATGCCAAAATCTCTCGTGCATTCCTCGTAGTAGTCGATCTTGTTCTGCTGGTGAAGCCTTCATCAGCTTGCCTGGGAGATCCTTCAAATCGATACTAGGCTTGATCGCGTCAAGACGTCGTCTGGACATCTTCACAATTTCTCGACCAGCTTCCTGAGGTTCTCGTTGTTCAGGAGGTGTTGCGGGTATTGGTACCTCTGGAACCGTAGTCTTTCTGGTGATTCTCTTCCTGATGTAGTCTGCAGGAGGTACCGCAAGTATAGGCACTTGAGGAGCAGCAGTCTTTCCGGTGACTCTCCGTCTGCTATATTGTCGATGTCCTTCTGGCTGCAATTCGCCAAGAAGTTGCACAAGGTAGTGTACGTCATCATGAGGTATCTTCTTCCATCTTTCTGCGCTACAACTCAACCAATCGTCCAGGAATTCTACTCGTACACTGCCATCTGAGAAACTGGAAAAAACAACCTGTCCTTTGAAGCCTTAGCTTCTTGAGGTGGTGGATTGTCGTACAAGTGTATTTCTTGTGGCCAAATCTCTACATCCATGGCCGTAAAGATATAGACGTCGTGAAGTAGCTGATGTAACAATATAGCTGTTGCATTTTCCAACTGAACTCCTGGAATCAGGAAAACTATCGTCGATGCTTGTCCGGGTATAATTGTTATGGCAGAGTAGTCCAACAAGTCCTGAATACAGGCCTTAAGTATATGTTGATCAAGTCTTTCAAGTAATTTGCAGTAGCCAAACTGTATCTTGATATGAGAAACGTCCATCGATTTCAGAAGATCACTCAAGTTTCTGCGTTCAGTGGCCTGTTCGTTCGTGATGACCCCTGGTGCTGCTGCTTCATCGTCATCGCGTGGTGGTGGTAGTTCCTCCGCTGGGTAGCTCGGATGCGTAGTCTTCTTGACGTTCTTGAGCAAAACCATGATGTCCTGACAAACGCAAGAAAAAACATTCCTCGAATATGCTGCGGTTGCTGCTGTTCGTTTCCGGTGGTGTTCACGATCGTAGCCTTCAAGTTGTTCGTGTCCGTAATAGCATCTACATGTCCCAACAGATTTTGTCAGCTTGAGTGAACTCTTGAGTTTTGTGTCCTTCCGATGACGCTGCCCATCTGGAAGAGGAGAAAAAGGACACATATATGTAGAGCATGTGTGCTCGTTGAACTTGGCATGATACTGCAGTGCTGCCAATGGTGATTTAGTCCATATGGCTGAAGACTTGGGGTTCTCGAGCAGTCCGCGTCGATGTTGCTGGACATTGTCGCAAGCGATCTGCAAGATGAATTTCAACATATCAGTCTCCTGATGTCTCTTTTCTGCAGTAACCTCTGGATTTCTGCTGCTGCCCATTCGACTCCAGTACTTGCATCTTGGTTCGTACGTGGCCACCATTGGGGAAAATTGTCGATCGGCTGTACGTAATAGTTGCTGATGTTCGGGCAGGCGTAGATCCCAGCCATAGCGTAGGTCCACAGGAAACAAAACGAGCTGATTGAAAGGTGCAGAGAGCATAATCAATGCAAGTCTTGATGATCCTGAGCACCATGTCCATAGTAGAATTCTTGGAAATTGGTCTCCGAAGCTTCCATCATTCAAGAATTCCAAGATAATGTTCTGAAACATGGGGGAACTGGAAGGAGTACGGGTAGGTCCTTGAGTGTGGTGTAGAAAATCTCCGGCATAGCCTTGAACTCACTGTTGGCCTCGATAAGTTCGTCTGAAGAAAGAGTAGATGGGAACATGGGTGTTCCAGTCCAACGTGGTGCCGAAATAGTGCTCCATGCCTAAAGATATCGCTGGACAATAGGATTCTGGAATGAGTACAATTCGTGGCCAAACAGTTTCTCGTCATGTTCAGGACTTATTGAAAAAGCGTCGGTCTCGGGGACATATTTTCATCATCATTCTCCGCGTAGAGTCCTGCCACGAATGCCGTCGATGCTGGAGAATTCTGAGAGTGCTGCTGATATGAGTAGAAGTCCATCGTGCTGGATGGCGGTAGTTGTCGCTGTGCTGCTCGTCCAAGCTGCTGCTTCTCGTTCTTCACGAGTCGACCTTGTCTCCAGTCACGTGGCTTGTTGAACTGATCGATCGGTAACAAGTAATGTCCAGAATCCGTTAATAATAATCTCTGAGCACAAATCGATCCATCCGTAGTTCTGATACCAAGCAAACCGTCATTGATAGCAAAAGATCCGCAACATATGACATATCCAGCATTGAGTAGATTCACCAAGGGAACCAAGCCAGGGGCCAGGGCATCTCGAGGATATTCCTCCGAGAATGTCGGCAGTGAGTGTGGCGTTCTTGATGCCCTGCAAGCCGATGGGAAAACTTACTAATGACAATGACTTATGTGGGTCTGCCGTGATGCCTGTGAACTTGTTGATGCTGGGCTTCCACTTCACAAACTTCTCAAGACGCCTGGGTCTGAGGATCTGCGTGACGATGTCCGAAAGAGTGTCTGTGCCGATAAGTCCTCTCGAGGTTCCAGGGTCTATCAGCAGCCCATATGTTTTGATACCTCTTATCACCGTGAAGTTATGAAATCGGTCGCTCTGGAAAACCATACCCTTGGCAATGAAGCTTCCATGTTCATGAGATGTCGCAGCGAGATGAACTTCCTTGACTTCTTCATCGCCGTCTTCGAGGGTTGCCTCCGGGATTGAGCCAATCCTCATTCATGATGATGGCGTCTTGCTTAAAGTAGGGCTCGATGCTGCTGATGGTCCTGCATTAGAGTCACCTTCGACATCGGTAGCGTCCTTGATGTGGTTGGCCGCACAATCGAAACACAAAATCTTGCTGTTAGCTGAATTGAGGAACGAATGATCCAAACAGCATTGCTTGTGACACATATTGCACGTCGAGGTAGAGGTCTTCCAACAAGCATGGCATATCCTCGGTGCATCCGGGATCGTCGATGTCAAAGGGACGTAGACTGGTTCATGAAGTCCTGGTGGGTACTGCGTCTCCATTGGTCCCGTCGATGGAGATGATGTGCTTGTCGATGTCGCTATCTGTGTCTTTACCGATGTAGTTGATCCTGGAGGGTCCGGTCCGAATATCAATTGGTATGCCTTTCCTGCCTTGGACTTTTCTTGCTTCTTGAGGTAGTATCCGTCTGAGTCCAAGATGGGAGCGAAGCCAGATGAAACATCATGATCATGTCGTGCTTCGTCCTTCGCAAATGTACTAGGAAAGGTTGCATACATCTGGCCGTAGCTGCGCTGCTTGAAGTTGTTCTTTGAGGATTTCTTGCTTTTTCCTTGCCTATTCTTGCCTTTGAAGGAAAATCTTCCAAAATCACTGCGACCCATTGAGCGTTGTCCTTTTCCTCGTCCAGGTTGATAACGCGTGGTCTGCGGTCTGCGATCATATCCTTTTCCGCGAGATCCTCTGAGAGAAGGCCTACAATATCTCTTGCGATTCCAATACTCTGCTTCATCTTGAGGTCTCTCTATGTTCACATGATTACCTTCATCGGGTTGGCTTGAGGATCCGCCTGGCCCAGAATTCGTCTTCATGGGGCACTGCTCTGCAGAGTGCCACTTGCTACCACACTCCGTGCATTGACTTCCACTGGCTTGTTTTCCACGTCCTTTGTTGTTCGGTTGATCTCCATATCCTTTTCCGCGTCTCAATGTTCCTCCTTGCTTCTTACCTTTCCCGCCGTAGTAGTCGCTGTAGTCGTCGCCGTGCTCGTCGTCATCCTGCCAATCTTGCCAGTCGTCGCCTTCGTAGTCGTCATAATATTCCTCTTCTGTCCAGTCTCGACCAGAATCATAGTCATACCTGTCATCGTCCTCGTTCCAATATTCTTCATCATTCCAATTATCTTCATCATGCTCCTCCGTGTTGTATTGCTTGTATCCTTGGGACTGGTCGTAGCTGGCAGACTCACTCTTAGAAATCCTCATTTGCAATGCAATCATCTCTCTGCAACGGGTGAGGTCGCCACCGACCTGGAGTCTCAAATCTGCAGATTGGCTTTCTGCGATTCCTGATCTGCTGAAGGAAAGCCAGGCCTTGCCACTGTCGCCGATTGCGAGGCCACCATGTTTTTTTTCGGCCTTCTGAGTAGAGTCTTTCCCATTCTACAACATAAGTAAAGAGGTCCATGTCATAAGGCTTCGTGAAACAGAAGAACTTGTCGAGACTCGTCCATGCAAGGTCCTGGTCGTCTAGATAGTAGAGTTCCGTGAGCTTGGCTATCAACAACTTGACTCCTGAAGGATAAGGAGGGGCAATATGCGTTCCTGTCGCTGGTTCAACAATGGCCTCTTGAGCGTCGAGAGAAGCCGCTTCGATGCCCTCGTAAGTCATCTGCGCGCGGGTGTCTGGATCTGGCCTCTGAATCGTTAGTCCTGAGACAATCCGCAGTGCTCCTCCTTCAAGTCGTGACATGATAGCTGGTCCAATCTGTTCTTGATCCAGCTTGGTCAGACGGCCCCAGATAGTTAAGTATTCTTTGTACTCTTTGATCGGGCATGCACGCGGCCTCCATCCTGGGGGCACATCTTTTGTGCACTGCCGAAGACCAAGCTGAGATGATGCCGTTGACTGCTGTATTGTGTCTGTACTTTTGATCGATGAATCAATGTTCTCGAAACCAATCCGTATTGTCGGTAACTGTTGTAGAAACCAATCCTTGATGTGTCGGTAACTGATGTAGAAACCAACCCGTGTTGTGCCGGTAACTGATGTGAATCTGATACCGTCCAATCTGTTAGTATTTGACGTACGTCTGGTCTGTGTCGGTCTGCGGTAGTCGCCTGACCGCGCGCGCGTGCGCGCGCGGTCCGTGGAAGGAGCCTCCGAAGAGGCCCCGCTACCAAACTCGGGATATCGATGAGAACCGTATCCAAGGTTAGATATTGATGAGAATCAAATATCTGTTGTGGGAGAGAAACGTTAAGATATATTTGTTGTCTTTCCTCTAAGCCAAACGGCTGTCGCACGTGCCAATACAGCAGGCAGGCAGGCAAGAGCCTAGCCTAGAAACCATACTTTGGGACGGATCGTCCGGGGCTCCTGAGAGGCTCTTTACAGGACCCGCTAGAGAAACCTGTCATACATCAGAATTCTAACTCCTCGCCCCCCCCCCCCCGCCCCCGCGACGACTGACGCCCCCCGCGACCAGTGGTCAACGTCGCGGGGGGCAAGGAGGGGGGGGGGCGAGCAGGAGCGGAAAAGGAAGGTGGGGAAGGGGGGGGGGGGGGGGGGAAGACCAACTCAGGGGAATAAGGAAGAGGAAGAAGAGGGGGGGGGGAGGAGGCGAGGGGGGCGCATGGAGGAGGAGGGAAAAGTTGGGCGGGCGAGGGGGAGAGCGCGAAAGATGGAGGGAGGACGAGGAGGGGGGGGGGGGGCGAGCAACAGGAGCGGAAAGAGAGAGGCGGCGGGAATGGCGGACACAGGGAAGAGGAGGAAGAGGGCGAGGACGACGACGACGACGAGGAGGAACGCGATGGATATGAAGACGGCGATGAACATTGTGATGGCGAGCAGTTTACGCCCAAACGCGTTTATGCGCCAGGGGAACGCGCGCGTTGCATTGCGACCCTGCAGTTTCGTTCGTTCACGTTCTTCCGCGAAACGCGCGAAGAGCGCGCGCGCGACTGACCCCGTGAACTTACGGGGGGAACCGATCAAATTGAGGCGTTGAACCCTGAATCGACCCGTCTGCATACAAGCGTAGTAAAATGAAAACCGCGCTACAATAGACAGCAACAACAACAACAATGCTTCAACCTTGGCGTCTCCTCGCAAGCGCTGCAACCACTTGAACGTAGAAGTGTTAAGGAGCATGCACTTTTCGTTGGCCGCAGGAGACGTTTCCAATCCCACGCGCCAAGACGTCGCGCATCCACTTGCGCCCGCCAAGACGTTGCATCCTTTCTTGCACGCCAAGACGTTGTGCATCCACTCCACCAGCCAAGATATCATGCAGCCACTTTCACGATCACATTGGCCCAACATAACATCAAACTGGAACCGAGACGGCGGGATCTAGAACGTGGATCCCTCAACCTCCAGGGCGGGGGCATTCACGACAGATAGGTTGCGCCATGGCAGATATCGCATTCTATTGTTTTTTCCCATTGGCATCTTGCGGGTTACCCCGACGCCCCTCACCCGTTCCCGAGGTGCGCCCGCGGCCTCTGCCTGCCCCCGGGAAAATTCATTCGTCTCGCGGTCTTGTAAGGGGTGCCAATAACGCCAACGTGCTTCTGCCATTCAGTCGCCGTCGTTTGCCATCGCCCACGCCTCTACCCTTGACCCCTTGCTCTGAACGCCCGTCGGATAGTGCGTCGTATCTTGCGAACTGGTTTCTTTGCACAGCTTCTCCAAGGGCTTTTGTGTTTCTGGTATGCTCGAAATAACCATTACGCCTGTTGCCCTTCTGCGAGATGCGCAGGCGTGACGGAATAATGTGGGGCACCAGTTCCGTCGTCCACCGGCGTCTCTACCAGAGTCAAATTCAGATTCGGCGGGTTGCCCCGCTGAGCCCCCGCTGGGCAGGGGCCGCCGTTGCCGACGGCCCCCGATATCGAGCCCAGGAGTCCTCGCGACCCCGTGGGCTGGCCACCATGTTGAGCTAATCAGGTGGCGACTTCTGTTGGTTGTGGGTCATCGTTCCAGACGCTGGTAGCAGGTTGCCCTGCATTGGTATCAGCGCGAAAGGTTTCGGCGCGATGACCGCGGCTAAATTTACCAACCATGTTCCAGGGGTTCGCTTGGCAATGTGTGCATGGGGCCTCATGAATCCTAGTAGGAAGAGTCAAATCGTTGCTGGGCCCCTGGCATTTGGTGGTTGGGCGCTTGCAGTAGTTGCAGCGCACGCGACGCGCCCGCCCCCAGTGCCCTGGACAGGGTGGCTGTTAGGATCTGGAAGTTGAGGACATTGAAGCCCGCGGACTCGGCCTCGAAGCGGGCTATCTCAAAGCGCGCTAACGTTCGGTCGATCCGCTCTTCCGCGTGGACGCGAAGGTCGATGAGAGCCGTTCCTGAATTCAGTTGGCGTTCTCCCTCTAGATGTGCAGTCTTAGCGCTGGCGAGGAATATAATGTAGGCGACGCCGTCAGCGTGGCGACCGCCGATGTTCGGGCCAAAGTTGATGAGTCCAGAAGGTGCTCTCATGGCCATGGCCCCTGCCAGCCCGCCCAGACCACGCTGTAGCGCGGCGGCCTGCTGGGGGGAGGGTCATAGCGCCTGTGGCCACGTTGGTCCAGGCGTGTACCTCGCGAACGAATTCGCGAACAGGTACATTGCCGGCAGGGTCCCAGTTGGGGCCGGCCGCGCGCGCGCCGTCTCCGCCACGCTGCGCGCGCCCCACAGCTCATCCGATAGCGACCCACAGGGGGCCGAGGATGGCCATGCCAATCCAGTGGCCCCTTAGGTCGTGGTCGGATGTTCGTGGCTGGGGGCTGCGGCGCGTCGTAGTTAGCCTGCGCGGAAGTGGGGGCGGCGCAATGCCGCATCGCGTGTCACCATGCATTGCGTCTTCAAAAAAGCTCCCATATGGAGTGTGCGTGTGGGGGGGGGGCTTCAGGAGTGCAGTAGCGCAGAGAAGTGGTGCTCATGGAAGAGGCCTCCGCGAGAACGGAGGCGGCACTGCAAGCGTCATTGCGGTCGTGCGTAATTATTTCAGAGTGAGGGGGCCGAACGGTCATTCATTGTCCCTGGGTGCGTGGCTGAAGTGGGATTTCGCGGTGCGGATTCTCGTTGTTGTTGTTTGTTGTTGTTTGTTGTTTGTTGTTGTTTGTTGTTGTTTGTTGTTGTTTGTTGTCGTCGTCCCACCCGCAACCCGCCCCGCGACCCACCCGCGACCACCCCGCGACCCACCCCGCGACCCACCCGCGACCCACCCGCGACCCACCCGCGATCGACCCCGCCCACCCACCCCGCGACCCACCCCGCGACCCACCCGCGACCCACCCGCGACCCACCCGACCCACCCCGCGACCCACCCACCCCGACCCACCCGCGACCCGCCCCGCGACCGCCCGCGGCCCACCCCGCCCACCCGCGACCCACCCGCGACCCACCCGCGACCCACCCGCGACCCACCCGCGACCCACCCCGCGACCCGCTCGCGACCCACCTTCGACCCAAACCACGTTCAGCTACAAACCACATTTTTCGACGCCTGCGGCGGGCATCTTTTGCATTCGTTTCAGGTGGAGAGCCCGCGGCCCACCCGCGACCACGATCGGGGTACATACCATTTTTTTCGGCGCCTGCGGCGGGCATCTTTTGCATTCGTCCCCGGTGGAGAACCCGCGGCCCACCCGCGATCCATTCCACGTTCAGTGTGCAAACCAAATTTTTCGGCGCCTGCGGCGGGCTGTTTTTGCATTCCTTCCAGGTGGGGGTGGAGAGCCCGCGACCCACCCGCGACCCAAACCACGTTCACTGAACAAACCAATGCCGCACAAGCGCGGCTGCGGATTTTTGCATGCCGTCTGCGCCCGCAACGACCTCTTCAAGCCCCGCGCATCCACACCAGCCCGTCCAGCAACTCTGCCCTGGCGAGTTGCCTTGATCAGAGAAGTCGGGGAGCATAATGTGGAACAAAAAGGATTGCGTTGCCGTTATCTTGGGAAAGGAGGGGGAGGCAGGAGGAGTAAACAGGGGACGAGGAGGACGCGAAAGAATGGAGGATGTAAGGAGAATGTGGAGAAAGAGGAGGAGGAGGAGCAGCAGGAGGACGAGGAGGAGGAGGAGGGGGAGGAGGAGGACGAGGAAGGGGAGGAAGGGGAGGAGGGGGAGGATGATGATGATGATGGACGACAATGGGAGGACGATGATGGAGGCCGATGAGGGGGTGGACGACAATGGGAGGACGATGATGGAAGGACGAGGGGGGGAGAGGGAGGACGAGGAAGAAGAGGAGGACGAGGTGGAGGAGGAGGATGACGATGACGACGAGGACGAGGACGAGGACGAGAAAGAGGAGGAGGAGGACGAGGAGGAGAAGGAGGAGAGCGCCATCGACGGGGAAGGTGGGGGCCACGAGGTCCGCCGGCTCGACGACGACCGCGTCGCCCGCGCCCGCCCCCTCACTCTTATCCGCAATTGCGGGGTGCTATGTACATTCCTCCGCGCAGACCCACTGCACCCCGATGTTCCGCCATGTCAGTAGTCCACCAGCCAGTGCCGTGGATGGCGAGGAGTAGAGCTAGAGCTGGCCACCATATGCCAGCTCCGCTACCGAGTTGAAGGGGCATGGGGGGCCCAACCAGAAGTTTCGCCTAATGCGAAGCCCATGTCCAACTCTGCTGCACCGCAGTAACGATAGGTCCAGAAGCAGGAGATCGTCGCAGGAGCGACGGGCCATGTCACGCGCAAGTCTTGTCGGTCTCAATGGTAAGTAGTGCGCCTCGCGATGAGGCGCAGTCACATGTTGGCGGCTGGCCGATTGAGAACAAACGGCCGCGGACAAGCGCTAGCCATCTCTCGCCTTTGCCCCAGCCCCTTTGAGAGTCCGAGACCATTCAGAAGGACCCCAAAAGGTTTTAAAGAGCCCTTCCGACAACGACCCAGGCATGGTGGCGGGATGCGGCAAGGACAATGTGCGGACGCCGAGACTCGCGAGGCGCGATTACCTTCGCGCCGTCCGCCCAAATGGCCCCAAGATGGCCTGCAAGACGGCCACTTCAAGTTGGCCAAAGACTGTTCAGGATGGCATCAAAGACGGCCCACAACAGCCCGACGGGCCTCCAAGTTCGTCAAAGGCGCCTCCAAGGCGGCCCATGATGATTTCAAGACGCCTCACGGCAATCCAAGATGCCCCCAAGGCAGCTCAAGAGAGCTCCAAACCGCTTTCCAAGCAGGCTGGTCCTGCTCCTCCTCCACCTCCTCCTCGTCCTCCTCCTCCTCATCCTCCCCCTCCTCCAGCCCCTCCTCCTCGCCTCCTCTTCCCCCCTCTTCTCCTCCGCCTTCACAAACCATAGCCTTCTCTGAAGATGGCCTTCTTTCGGGGCTGGCAGCAAGGGGGGGGGGGGGGCGACACGATTGGGCCCTGTGCGTGGCCATCCTGACCGATTTCCAAAGCCGTCGGATGGGAACCCCCCAACAGACCCCCGAGGAACGCCAAACGGACCCTCAAGGGTCGCAAGAGCTCCAAGAGGGCCCGAATAGGGCTCCCAAAGGGCCACAATAAGCCAGCAAGAGGACCTCAACAGGCCCCTCGCCGCTCATCCTCTCACTTCCTTCCTCATCGTCCAATTCCGTTTTCCTCCTCCTCCTCTTTCTCTTCCTCCTTCTCTTCCTCCTCCTCTGCCTCATCCTCCTCCATCCCTTTCCTAATAGACAACTTTTCCATGTCGCACCACCAGACGTGTGTTGACGGCGCCCCGGGTGTTTTGCCAGATTCGTCCTCGCCATCTTTGAACCAGAAGTTTAACAGCTTGCAACCGTTACACGAATGGAGGGCGGTCCGGTCTCGAAAGTAATGATCTCGCGATGGCGCCGCGGACACTCGTCTGAAAACCTTGCAGCAGTTACGCGGATGGAGAGCGGGTCGTTTTCAAAACAGGGCTCTCGCCCTGGCGCAGCGGACATTCGCCTTCAACCAGAAAGATTCTGGTCAGACTAACGCATATCCAATGAAGGTAACCAGTTTTGTCGGACGACACTTGATTTGTTGACTTCGGGCAGGCCAGCTCTTCTGGGGTCGGCGGCTGAGGCGGCAGCCTTTAAGATACTGCTGCTATTACGCTTACGACAACCACCACTACGACTGCTACGAGTACCATTACAACAACTACTACTACTACTACTACTACTACTACTACTTTGCGATTTTTACTTCACGATGACTCCTAGTAGTAGTAGTACTACTACTACTACTACTACTACTACTACTACTACTACTACTACTACGACTACTACTACTACTACTACTACTACTACTACTACTACTACTACTACTACTACTACTACTACTACTACTAGCTACTACTACTACTACTACTACTACTG
>CAUYUJ010015557.1:218889-236389 GCA_963575745.1 Prorocentrum cordatum | reverse complement strand
TCGATGTGTGAAAAATCTCCGTCCACACGCCTCCGCTCCAGCATAGTCCCGCGAACACTCCCAATCACGCTCACGAAGATCAGGTGCAGCCGGAGGGGGAGGACAATCAAGACCTGGAGGGGCCCATGCCGCGCCATAGGAGCACGCCCTCAAATAACTCACATCGAACTCGACGAAAGGCTCGCGGAACTCAGCTGTAGTGAAAATCAAGAGGATGCGGTTGTCCAGATCTTCCCACCACGACTGCGCCATCTCCGTGGCCCCGAGAACTTCCACATCAGCCTGAACCTGAAGAAGGAAAGAAGTAGCATCGGCCCGAACCACGCGACCATCAGAGTCCAAAGGATGACGTTCTTCACCTTCGCACTTTCCGAACACAGCCGCAAACACTTGAGAATAGTCCGCGGGATACCGCGCCCAACTTTGATACCACATCAAGCGCCTGACACGGAGCTCCACGGTAGTGGGAGCGATGCGCCAACGCTGCCAGACGCTGGCATTCGAAAGAGCTCGATGATGCCCAGTGCTTTCATCAGGAGGTTTCTCACATGCTCGCCCACGCATCAATGCGCGAAGATAGCCAACCAACATCGCATCAAGTCTCGAATGTGCGGCCACACTTAAAACGTATACTACCAACCCGGATATGGTGGCCTCGTACACGAACGCCAAAAATCACGTGCGGATAGTCGAGAACGGCATGCCCGCGAACCAGGCTTTGCCAACAATGCACCAGCCACGGCGTCCAGCGGCAAGAGACTCTCGAAGCTGAACAGCAAAAGAACGCAAAGTGTGAGGCCAACCACCAAGATAGCGTGCCCATCTGCGCGTCGACCCGGTAAGTGAGAGCACGGACCCAAATAGATGCTGTTCAAAGGTGCGGGTACCTTTCCCAAAGAAGCGTACAAGATTTTCCATCTTCCCGAGGTTGGAGCAAAAACCATATTTTGACAGAGCACTAGTCAGGGATGTGTTCGCAAAGTGTGTTTTCGCCACAGCGTCGGCGGCAGAGTGCACAATGTGGGAGCGCCGGATGTCGTCCACGAAAATGCTCAGGCCGATGTCCACCCATGCGTTGTTGACAGGGTCATTCGAAAGCAAGAACCAGTAGCTATCATCAAGATGTTTGAGATCAGCGTCCCACTCAACAATGGCCTTGCGATGCGCAGAATTGAAATTTTTGGGAGCATTGGGCCCCCCCATCAGCTCACCCGAACCAGGGGTGACAGAAATGTCACCTCCCCGCGCCGAAATGCTTGCCACAGTTTTGCGCCGCATTCCGAGCAGTAAACCACGGTCCTCCTCGGAAAAGTTCTCGGCAATCACGCGGTCAAGCTCGGTGTGCGTCGTGCAGTGGAAGGCGTTGGTCCCATCATATAAAGCTTCGACAAAAGATACCTGTGCCTTGCACAGCTTTTCTATCGACACCTGCAGCGCCAACATCGCGGATTCCCGTCGTCGATGTGCTTCGGCCCCGTGCGACCAAGCAGGTGCGAGCGCTCGATGCCCGCGTCTGGCACACCCTCGAGAGAAGCCTTTCACAATGGGGCAACTGGTCCAAACCGCCCTGATACCCTTGAAACGTGGTTTGCCGTTATGTTTGGAAATAACAACTCCGCGCAAGCGGCTCCAGGCCAGTGGAGGAGCCCGTGACGTACGAATATGTGCAAGCACGTCCAGAAAAACACGATAGAACACTTCACTGTCAACTTCAGGTTCAGGGTAGCCCACGCCAGCGTTACGACGGACTGCGGCTAATCGTCGAAGAGGAAAGAAACATATGTGCCAAAGTTCAAGTGGTAAAGACCATTCAGGCGCCCACTTTCTCTTGGCTCCCCTGCGTAGGTAATAGCGGATGGCCAGGAGATCCTTTTTGGCAGTGCGGTACGCGAGATCGGTGGGATGGCAACCCCCTCCCCGGCACGCGAGTCGCGCTGCAAGCTGCATGTCGTAATCCACCTCTGTAGCCGCCATCCCACCATCAGGTCCAGAAAGCTTGAAGAAGTCCAGTACCTCCTGCTGCGCCGGCGAGAAGTTCGAGCGGACGCCAAAGATGCGTTTCTTGGGACCCCGCCGGTTGGCAGCGAGGAGGCGTCGGAGACGATGCACTTCATGATGATGCCCACGCCGCTGTTCCTCGCGAAGATGCTGGACAAGAGCTTGTTGACGATCGCGCCAGGCGCGTCGCCGATAGCGTGCGCATCGGGTAGTGTGCAAAGCCAGCTCCAGCTCAGCCGTCTCTAAATGCTCCTCGAGACGAGGTTCATGCCCAAGTTGCGCAATCGCACTCTTGATACGTGCACGTTCCCGTAATAGCTCCAAACGCCGTTGAGCATATGCCTGGTACTGTGGATCTGCACTGCGCTGCTTGAGAAAATGTGGTTCCGCAGCTCCGCGAATGGCGGCCACAAGGAGTTGCCAAGCACGATCAGGAAATCTGTCGAGGCGGGCTTGTTGCCAAGCAACTGACTCCTCCAATTCGAGAAGGGCTCTATAGATCTCGCTGACACAGTCCACGCGGCGGGTGCCGCGCAATATCGACATCATGAGGGCATCAATGTCCCATTTGAGGCCAGTGACGGGCGGAGGGGGAGCGGTGAGCACATACTCAAAGTCGGTGTGCAGCGGTATATGGTCAAAGAGACGTCTGCCCTTGCCTACCTTCATCTGGTATCCCAGCCGGCGTAGCGTCGAACACCGTCCAAGCTCAGGCAACAAATTGACAGGGCCAAACAAGTAGTCCGTGCGCGAAGAGTGACCCTTAGGAGAGAAGTACGTATCCCCAGCCTCCCAAAACGTATTGAAGGCTGCAAGGTGATGAAGAGCCAACAACTCATGCATCTTCTGCCCCGCGTACCGTTCGTAATTACGTTGACACGGTCCAACATGAAGGTCTGACGTATTTTGCTTAATACCGCCTCCCAGATCAAGCCAGCCGAAACCGTCGTTGATGTCTCCTCCAAGTAGGGGAAGACAACGCACGCCCACCTGACAAATGATCTTCCCCAGGGTATCAACAATAAGGTCCACCGTTCGACAATACTGGTCCCACGTTTTCGCCAGTCCGTCCCACGGAGGAATGTAAAACGAGATCGCCAGGAGATCAAAGGTGCCGGATACAAAATGGGCAGCAGCAATGCGTCCTGCAATCGATGCCGGCACCAGATCATCAAAAACTCGAACCAGATGCACATGACGAAGTCTACGTCCGAAATAGATGGAACATCCAGCAGATTTGTTGGTGAACTTGCCGCGACTCCACCCAAAGCTGACCTCCTCGTGATATCGATGCTTGTACGTGGTGTATGTGCCCAGCTCTCTGTCCTGCTTACGCTGAGTCCCCGCAAGCAGAACGATGTCGTAGTTGCGAGTGCACATGTCAATCTCAGCATCCCCGAAGTTCCTGGTGATCGCCATAGGATTGTACACGAGAGCCCGAAGGAGCCTGGAGCGATCCTGCCCCAGCCTGGCCATGGCGAAGTTGCACGGGGTACGGTGTCCGGAAGTGCACGACTACGACTACGACTATTGATACTACTACTACTACTACTATTATTAGTACGACTGCTGTTGTTATTCCTGGCGACAGTTATTATTACTATTGCTACGACTAGAACTACTACTGCAACATTGTTATTACTGCTGCTACTACTGCTCGTGCTACAGCTACCTCCACCACCACTACTACTAATACTATTACGATTACCACTACTACTATTATTGTTGCTACTATTACGACTACCCCTATCACTATTTATACTGCTACTACTACTACTACCACTACTACTACTCGTACTACGACCACGATTACGATCACTGCTACCTTTGCTATTATTATTGCTACTACTATTACTATTACGATTAGTACTACTACCCGTACGGCTACTACTACCACGGCCACTATATCTCTTACGATTCATGCGACAAAGCTTTTTCAGACCCTTGTTACCACCACGACTACGACAAACACGTATTGGTATTTCGACTACCCGGTCGAAGGCCACGTATTATTAATGCGAGTACGATTACCAGCACGACTAGGGCTGCCATTGCGACTGCTATTACAACTAGTACCACCATTACCTCTACTACTACTACTACTACTACTACTACTACTAGTACTAGTACTACGACTATGTGTACTACTACCGCTACCCCTGCTACTACTACTACTACTACTACTACTATTACTACTACGACTACTACTACTACTACTACTATCACGACAGCTACTACTACTGCTACTACTACTATCTATTACTCCTACTACTACTACTACTAGTGCTACTACTAAGATTACAACTACTTCGACTACTGATATAACTACGATTACACTTCCGACTACTACAACTACCACGACTACTACTATATTACTACTACTACTACGAGTACTATTGTTACTTGTTCAATTACTACTACTACCATCATAACTACAACAACAGCAGCAATTAGTACTACTACTAGTACTACCACTACTACCACGACTACTACTACTACGACGACTACTACTACTACTACTACTACGACTACCACTAGTATTAGTACTAGTACTACTTCTGCTAGAGCGATCTATTAGTACTACTACTACTACTGCTACTACTACTACTGAAACTACTACTACTACTTCTACTACTACTTATGCTGATAGTACTACTACTACTACTACGACGACTACGACTACGACTACGACTACGACTACGACTACTACTACTACTACTACTATTACTACTACTACTACTACTACTACTACTACTACTACTACTACTACTACTACTACTACTACTACTACTACTACTACTACTACTACTACTACTACTACTACTACTACTACTACTACTACTACTACTACTACTACTACTACTACTACTACTACTACTACTACTACTACTACTACTACTACTACTACTACTACTACTACTACTACTACTACGATTCCTACTACTACTGCTGCTGCTACTACTACTACTGCTGCTACTACTACTACTACTAAGGCTACTACGACTACTACGGCTACTACGACTACAAATATTTCGACTCACCTCTGTAAGGTGTTCGTTTTGGGTTCCCCCCTTTTGTTTTTCTCTGCGGGAAACAAGCTCTCCCCTCCTGCTGTTCCTCATCCCCCTCCTCCTCCTCCGCCTGCTCCTCCTCTTCCCCCCCTCGTCGTCGTCGCTGCCGTCATTAAGGGCGTCAAAAAACAATGTTCCACGAGTCGGGTTGGGTCTACATTTCAGAGGCCCGCGCGGATGTTTTGGATCTGCGCTGCCCCCCCCCCACACCTCCTCGGGCGGCGCATCCAGCGCCACCCCCGCCGCGCTCCGCGCGTCAGGGAGTGGGCCCATTGCTGGTCCATGAAACCCATGTGGACCTCCGACCGTTTATACGTAAATGAATTGTGGGACAGTATCATGCTGGAGCCCGTGTTTTGTAAACCGGGAAACGAGGGCACAGCCCGAGCTTTGAGGCTCCCGGAAGAAAAGGAGTGCGAGCCCCTGGAGGGGCATTTCAATTGAAGGAACGCCACGTGCATTGGAGGGGTCAACAATTGCCCTTCTTTCTGGGACATGGGACTTCAACGTTTTCAAGACTGTTCGCTCGCATCGCGTTCATATAACAAGCCCTCGATACACACCCGCTTGCTCTTCGACGTTTTCGAGTCGGGGGTCCACTTCCCTCACCTGCAACATGCAGCTGGCGCAGTACCTAAACAGGGGAGGGGATGGAGGGGGAGGGGCGAAAAGAGGGGCGAGCAGAAAGGATAAGGATGTAGCACAAAGAGGGAGAGATAAAGAGAGAGAGAGAGAGATAAATATTGTTTCAGGAGCAAGGGCACAAGCGGCAGAACCAGACGGGCGCGCGGGCGGGCGGAACTCAACGGTTAAGTCGGTCGGGCGGGCTTGGGCGGCCAGGTGGAGCGGGCGGGTCGTGGAAACGATGGTCCTGCATGAATCGCGAAGACGTATTGAGTGGCAGCGCGATTCCCAAGTCAATCGTTGGGGCGTCCAGGGCGAGAGCGAGATTCCTGAGTCTCGAGGGCGCGGCGTTTCAACAAATGGCGAGCAAGCTCCGCGCGAGGTCTTCATTCCTGAGTGAATTGTCAGGGGGTCCTCTGCGAGAGCGCCATTCCAGAGTGAATTGCGCCAAGGTGCAGAGCGAGAGCGCGATCCTTGAATAACTAGCAAGGATTGTCAGGAGCAAGCCGTTTGGAATTCTTGGGCAGGAGTGTGATTCCTGGGTGTCGAAGGCGCGGCGCTTGATTTAATTGAAGAAGCAAGTGCCACGCGAGATCTCGATCCCTTTGTAATACGTGAGGAAGTGTTGAGGTGTGTGTGTGCGACTCTTCAATAAGTGTGTGGGAAGTAGCAGGCGGTCGCCGTTTCTGTTCTCGTAACTGCTGGCCAACGGCAGTCTCAGGCGCAATACTTCCTCCTTGATAAAGCAGGGTGCGAGCTCCAGTGGCGTTTCAACTGCAAAGGACAACGGGCACCAGAGCGAAGGGATCAACAATTTTGTTTTCGGAGTGAGACTTCAACGAAAATCCCTGGCGGGATGCCCATGAGAGCTGTTTGGATGAGGAGGTTGCAGGAAGGGATGAGGATAGTCGCGGGGCCTCGAACGGTGTGGTGGCCATACAGTGTGGTGAAGCAGTGGGGATTCGGGATGACCGCCCGCACGGTTTCGGAACACGTGTCGTTGTCCGAAGATGTCTCGGGCCATTGCAGCCTCCAGGGCCCCAAGGCCGTGCGGTGGCGGACCGTGGGGTGAGGCCTCTTGGGATTTCGAGGCCGCACGATGTGTCACCGCACGGTTCTGGAACCCTCAAGGTTCGTGGGCGGCCAGGAGGGGGGTGATGACCAAGGAAGGCGGATGGCATGGCGGGGCAGTGGTATCTCCCCACACTTCATGGCGCCCAGGATTGTTTCAATACGTTCCCCCACTTGGGCCGCGCACGTGCCCCTGGCCACGATCTGCGGCCCCCCCTCTTGCACGCCCCCCCATTTTAGATGCCCACGAAAGGGTTGGAGGAGAACGAGAAGGACAGGGAGGAGATTAGCGTGCGCTAGCGTCTGGCAAGCGATGAGAAAGCGCCGACTCGGCGCCGATAAGCGTCGATTCAGCATCGACTAGCGCCGAATGGCGTCGATTAGGGGCGGTCAGCGCCTATTCGCAATAGCCAGCAAGATGGCATGGGAGGCTCCCAGGATTTGTCATAGAAGGACCAGGGGCCTATGAAGAGGGAGCTTGGTGGGAGAGTTCATTGCACCATCATTGAAAAGTCTAGGGTTTACACTGGTTCTCCTCCTCCTCTCCTCCTTCTCGCTCCTCCTCCCTCCCTCCCTCCCTCCTCCCTCCCTCCCCCTCCCTCCCTCCCCCCCTCCCCCCTCCCTCCCCTCCCTCCCTCCTCCCTCCTCAGGAGAACGAGGAGGACCAGGAGGAGGCGACTTCCCGCCAGCGGCCCGCCCGCCCCAGGGGGCCGCGACGCAGCCGGCGCTGGCGCTGGCGCGCGTTCCCGCTCGCCCCCGCCCTCCCGCGGCGGGGCGGGCGCTGGCGACGGTGCGCCGGGGGGCGGGCGTTGGGGGCGTGTGAGGGCATGTCTCCCGTACCTCTTCGCTCTGCGAGAAAATCACGACGGGAGGTTTTTCTAAATTTTTGCCTCGGGGGGCCCCTTATTGGGCCTCGGGACCGTCAAAAAACGATCCAGGACGAAACACCGGTCTCGGGGAAGGGGTCCAGACTTCTGGGGGTCGACGTTGCGACAAAATCACGACGTCAGGGGTATGGATTGTTTACACGTAGCAGTGACCCTGCGCCAGGGTGACCCTTGGGTGCGGGCCAATTGGGGTCCCCCGATCGCCGAACGCGGTGCGATGGTAGCGTCTTGCACGCTTGGGTTTGCCCCCCCGCGGCCCACGGCAACCCTTGAGCCGCGCACCCGAGGCCACTCTTGCATAGGATCACTCTTGCGTGCAGCCGACAGTTGGGGAATAGAGGTCGGGTGTTTCGGTAGCAGAGCACGGGAGCCTTCTATGTCCTGCAAACGGGAATGCAAGCGGGTGTTAGCCAGAGCGCCAGGGCTGCATTGACCTGGGCTTGCGTGCAGGATCCTGCAGGACCCAGGAACCTGCAGGGTCTTGCAGGATCCTGCAAAGCCCGACTGTCCCGGGTTCGGAATGACCCCGGTCAGTCGGCCCCGCGGCAAGAGTGACCTTCGGTACGGGCGCATTGGAGTCCCCCGATCGCCGAACGCGATGCGATGGTAGCGTCTTGCGCGCTTGGGTTTGGGAAGGAGGAGAAGGAGGAGGAGGAGGAGGAGGAGGAGAATAAGGAGGAGGAGGAGGAGAATAAGGAGGATGATGAGGAGGAGGAGGAGGAGGCGCGGAGGAGGAGGAGGAGGAGGAGGAGGAGGAGGAGGAGTAGTAGGAGGAGGAGGAGGAGGAGGAGGAAGGGGGGGGGGGCGACGGGGGGGCGCTCGCCACGGCTGAACGCGGCTCGCAAAAACGACCCCGGGAGGGGTCCGGGGACCGACTTTTCATTGTAGTCGGGTGTCGTTGGAGGTGTCCGTGGCCTAACGAAGACCTCAAGCGCATCGAAGCAGATCATCGAGACGGAGGGTGTTCGCCGTGTTCGACCTCTGGGGGCCCTTGCCGGGCGCCAGGGCGGTCGAGCAGATGTCCATTCAGAAAGCCATGCCCTGGAGGAGGAGGGTACTGAGGGTACTGATGATCCGGGGTGGGTCCACACCCCCTGGCACACAGGCCGAAAGCAGGAGGCTAGCCTATGCTATCCTCCTCGTCCCAATCCGCCGAAAAGTCCTCCCGACGGCGCTGGTCACTCTCCCAAGCAACAAGCGCCTCGGGGGTAGCGAAACCGTGCAAGTTCGAAGCTCAGCGATCGCTGAGGTTGGGAGAGGATCACCCTCGGCCGCTACTGGTGCCTCTACAGCTTCGCTGTTAGGACCCGCATCCCAACCAGCACCACCCCCACAGGCTCAAAGCCAAGCAAAGGACCCCAAACAGCCTTCGTCCCGTCTGTCGGGCCAAACGGGGTGCCCACAGTGGCCTTACCCAGGTTATGGCCTGGGAACAAACCACGCTTTAAACGGGACCTCTGGGTCTCATACTCCGAATGGGAGGATCCTTTGCAGTTAGATTGAAGGCCTCCCCGCGCACTCTGATGCGCCGAAGCCCCACAGCACTTACAAAAAATTATGTCATCAAGAGCTGCACCGTCCTCTGCCTGGACCGTGGCCTGGACGATGGAATGGCCTCTAAGCACCCAGGGAACACCAGAAACCTGGAGGAAGTCCCTGGGGGCAGGATTGAGACGGAGGCGGAGGGGGAGGAAGAGCAGAACCCATAGCCCCCATGGCCCTGGGACCCCGCTCAAAAGGCCTCACATCCGCCTCCTGGCAGGCCTCCTGGAGGGCCTGCGAAAACTCATCCTCGAATTCAATATCCGCTGTACCGGCAATGCCGTCATAATCAGGTTGCTCCAGGGACCCGAAGGCAGCCTGGGCACGTCCATGCCACAAAGCACAGTCTCTGACAATTCGCTTACAACCTGAAACAAACAAGGGCCAGCGCTCAGGAATTGCCTAGAGCTTTGCCCCCTGCTTGGCATATTTGTCTGCCATCCGGTTCCCTCGAATTAGCCAGGTATCATGATCAGTTATTGCATTCGCCTCGGACTGGTGGGCTTTCACTTTACAGACTGACGCTCGGCGACCTATGCCGGCCCACCATTCAGTCCAGTTGTGGCGCCGAGGGTTATCATAAGATAAAGTTGTGCCCGCATTCTGCGCGCACTCAACAGTGCCTGAGCAGTCGCAGAAGACCTCGAGGGGGTCTTCGGCATTCCATTCAGAGAAGCGGCTAAGCATGCAGAAGGCGTAGTCCTCCCCGTCCCTTGCAACCTGGGCCGGGGCAAATCTTAGAGGAACTACACCATACATTGTTGCAACAAGCTGGCCTGCGGGGTCTATGGCCACAACAGCCCACCCCGCTCGGCTGAGCCCTTCGTGGGCTGCGTTGAAAGCGGACCCGTCCACGAAGACTTTACCCGAGAACCTCCACCCAGGAACCACCCTCACGAAACGCAGCCAATTTTCTTTGGGAGCTTCGTGGCGGGGGAAGGCGCGACTCGGCGACGGCCATAGGCAGCGGGAAAACATTTCGCCGTAATACTCGCTGAGGCCCCTGACAAAAAAAGCGGCCTGCTGAACATGGGGCGGGCGCAGCTCCCGTCTGACCAGGAGCAGCCTGGAACACTCGTAAAATCGATGGAAGAGGGTGCCACGAGCACCACAGTGAGCGCACTGATCATGCAGAGCCTTCCCATGAGAATGCAAACGAGCTTGAGGCCAGTGGCTACCACCGACCAGCGACCTGATAGCCGCGCACATGTGAGCCGTCCACCCCACTGTGTGCTCCCTGGCAAGCACGGCCGAGACAGGCGCCCAATGGAGAGGCGAGATCCAAGCGCCCTCCATCCGACGAAGGGCCGCCACATCAGAAGCCGCCAATGCCGACTCCCGAGCAAGATTCATGGCGAAAGCAGGGGAGCAACGGCGGAGATCAAAATCACCGTGAAACGGGTCCCGCGGAGAAGAGGAGGGGGAGGAGGAGGAGGAGGAGGAGGAGGAGGAGGGGAACGGGTCGGGGCTTTTGGGAGCCCTGCGGTGCAAGATGTCAAGGCGTCGGATGTTTGGGTGCAGGTTCGCAGGGATCTCCCGGGAGGCCCAGATGACCCCGAGCGCCCCTACGGGCCACGAAGGGGCGCGAGGAGCTGGAGTCACCTTTTGGCCAGGGCCACTTCCAGCAACACCCCGAAAGTGTTCGAATAGGGGATCGACTATAGACTTAAAATGATTACCCCAAAACTGGTCTGTTCATTGAACATATTGAATGTACATATATATTTGCTTAATCTATCTCTATATTAACAAACACATGAGGTCTGTGAACATAATACGTCTAGGATACGTCAATTTTGGGGCAAAAGAAATCTGCAGCCGATTCCCAACTCGAAGGGAACAGAGGACTGTCGGGGGTGTCTTCAGAGGCATTGCAAGGTGGGGATAATTAGGAGCAGGGGGAAACGCATCGGCCTCCGATTGATGGTTCATCGCCGATGGGGGCCAGAGTGGTTGTCAAAACAAAAATTGTTTGGGATGAGCACTGTTCCCGGACCAGGCCTCCTAAACGGAATCCGAGTAGATGGGTCGGAGGATCGCACCGCATCGGTGCAGATCGATGTGGAGCCCGATGCTCGTCACGTTGACGTCGCCGATGCATCGCCGACGTTGCCGATGCGTCGGCGATGCGGCGCGATCCTCTAACACCAACTACTCGGACCACGTTTGGGATGTCTCCAAGCACAGGTGGGGTGCAGGCGTCTTCGTCGTCGAAGGGAGGGGGGGAGGAGGCTGTCGCCTCGCCTCTCTCCAAGGCGTGGGCATGTGGCCGAAGGAGTGCATCGAGGGTGAGGGGGTCGTCATGGGAGAGTCGCTCCAAGAGGGGGGTGAGGACGATTCTACAGGCTTACGCCACATTCGCCGACCCCTTCTGTGAGTGTTGCGAGGCCAGGAGTTTCTGGCCAGCGGCGTCTTGTGTGAGGGTGCGGTGTCGCGCGCGGGTGGTGGCAGATACGTAGGGGGTCCAAATGTTTGCGTGATGCCGGTGGTCTGGGGCGTGTTTTGCGAGCGCCTTGCGTGCTGTGCACCCGGGTGCGGGGTGTCCTTTTGGAAGGTCGGCCTTTCGACCCGCAACCAAGTGGAGGACCACCGGAAGACGAAAGGAGCAAGAGTAGCTTGCGGAAGCTGTGATCAGCGAGGCATCGCCGCGAAAGATGTGGCAGATGAGTCGAAACGGGTGAAGAGGCTGTTGACGGTCGCAGCGCGCACGAAACAGTTCGCGGAGGAAGAGCAAGGCTGTATGCGCGGAGTGCATTGCACTTGGCTTGACGGCTCGCAATACGGAAGCGTCTGGGGGTCTTTGGGGGGCCTCTTGGGGGCCTCTTGGGGGCTCCTTGGGGCGTTTTGGCGGCCTCTTGGGGGCCTGTGGCGGCCTCTTGGGGCACTCTTGGGGCCCCCTGGGGCTCGTGGGGGCGGAAAGCTAGATTTTTGAATGTTTGGTTGCCTTCTTGGGCCCCTCTTGGTGCCGTCTTGGAGCCTTCTTGGGTTGTCTTGGGGACCTTTTGGGCCGTATTGGGGCCATATTGGGCCGTCGTGGGGGCCGTTTTGGGGGCCTCTTGGGCCGTCTTGGGGCGGTCTTCGGGGCCTCTTGGGCCGTATTGGGGCGTCGGAAAGCCCACGAGGCGAATGTGTGAAAAATATATGTTTTACAAAGGACATAAACATTTTTCTGCGTTTAGGGACCTTCTTGGGACGCATCTTGGAGGCCCCTTTGGGGGCGTCTTCGGCCAGCTGGAGGCCATCTCGGGTGTCTTCGATCGCTATTGGGCTGTGTGGGACCATGTTGATATGGGAAGCCATGTGGAGCGCTCCTGGAGCGCTTTTGCGGCCGTCTTCGGGGCTCTCTTGGGCCGTCTTCTGCGCCTCTTGAGCCGTCTTGGCGCCCTCTTGGGCTGTCTTGGGGCCCTCTTGGAGGCTTCTTGGACCGTTTTGGTGCGGTCTTGGAGGCCTCTTGGGCCGTCTGGGAGCGTCGGACAGCCCAAAAGGCGAATGTGTGAAACATATACGTTTTACAAAGGGAACGGGCCAACTTTTTGCGTCTAGAGGCCCTCTTGGGACGCGTCTTGGATGCCTCTTGGGGCCTCTTGGAGGCATCTTGGGCCGTCTGGAGGCCATCTTCGGTGTCTTTGATCGCTCTTGGACCGTCTGGGACCATACTGAGCTCTCTTGGGGGCCACTCGGAGCGCTCCTGGAGCGCTCTTGGGGCCGTTTTCGGGGCTCTCTTGGGCCGTCTTGGACGCCTGTTGGGCCGTCTTGGGGCCCTCTTGGGCTAACTTGGGACCCTCTTGGAGGCTTCGTGGGCCGTATTGGGGCGGTCTTGGGGGCCTTTTTGGGCCGTCTGGGACCATCGGGAAGCCCAGAGGGCGAATGTGTGAAAATATGTACGCTTTACGAAAAGAATGGGGCAATTTCTGCGTCTAGGGACCCTCTTAGGACGCATTTTGGATGCCTCTTGGGGCCTCGTGGGGACTTCTTGGCCCGTCTAGGAGACCTCTTAGCCCGTCTTTGGGCCACCTTGGGCGTCTTGGAACGCTCGTTTGGCGTCTCGGGGCCCTCGCGGGCCGTCTTGGAGGCCTCTTGGGGCCTTCTTGGACCGTCGAGTGGGCCCGTTTTTGCGATTGTGGCCCGTTTGGGGACCTTTTGTTCCCCCATGGCGCGTTCGGTCCTGGGCGCCCCGGGGCCATGACGCGTTCGGTCCTGGGTGCCCCGGGGCCGGGGGGGGGGGGGGGGGGGGGGGGCGAATCTCCGGTTTAGGGTCCCTGGGGGGGGGGTTATGGGGGGGGAACTATGTCACACGCTTACAGACCCACAAGGGGTCGGCGGACTATGTCGTCGAAGTGGGAGGGGGAGAGGAAGCTGCGTTGATCAGTGGAGGTGTCTCGCTTGTGGATGCTTTCTAGTTGCTGAGACTTGTCGGGAGGTTTCCAGGAGAGCCTAGATCGGCCCGAGCGGCCGCCAGAGGCTTGAGTGATGACCCGACAGCCATAAGGCATCGGGGGGGGCGAAGGGTATGGGGGTCCAGCGCCCATCCAAGGAATCCGCGCCTCCTCTACAAGATGAGCGGTGGGGGTAAGGTCGGGTGTTGCTAGGAGTGCCCCTGGCCCAAGGTGTCCCCAGCATTTGCTAGGAGGCCCCGGCAGCCTCCAGATCACCACTCACGAGGCCCAGGGGGCCCCAGGGCTTCAAAAACGGAACGGAAAGCTGGGAACACCTCTTACGCCCGGGACACCTTCAGCAATCCCCCTGAGAGGGGAGGATGGAGCTGCTCCGCCGGCGTCCAGCCTCATCCGGGCTCCCGCCCCGCGCCAGCGCCGGCCAGGTGCGAAGCCGAAGAGGATACTGATCACGGGCTGCCACGGGTCAGCCGCGCCGGCGCGAGCTCTGCTCGGAAACGGACGGAGTTTGCACGGCGCTTCAGGGAAAGGAGGAGGAGGAGGAGGAGGAGGAGGAGGAGGAGGAGGAGGAGGAGGAGGAGGAGGGGGAGGGGGAGGGGAGTGGAGGTGGGGAGAGGGGGAGGGGGAGGGGGTGCGAGGGAGGCAAGGACCCACACCCCCTCTCCCGCTTTGAGGAATCACCACAGGTGGTCTTTGGCAACTTTCAACCTCCTGGGGCCATCACTGGGCCCCAGGATCCGTCAGAAAATGACTGGGGATGCGACGCCGGTCCCACGGAAGAGGTCCACATCTCTGGGGGCCCGCGTTGTGAACGAAATCACGACGCCGGATGCTTGGAAAGAGGGGGGAGTGGAGGGGAGGGGGAAGGGGAGGAGGAAAGAGGAGGGGGAAGGAGTGGAGAGAGGGGGGGAGAGGGAAAGAGGAGGAAGAGGAGGAGGGGAAATGGAGGGAACCCCATCACTTCTCCTCCTATTCCCTCCCCTTCTTTGCCTCTCCCTAACAGACCTCCTCCAATCTCTCCCCCCGCCTGTATCCTCACATTCCCCCCTCCGTCCCTCCTCCACCCATCCGTCCTTCCCTCCATCTCCCCTCTCCCCCGCCTGGGTGCGCTGTTGCACTGTTGCACTGTTGCCGTGCCTGGAGCTTCAACGTGCACTGTTGCAGCTATACGACGCGATCATACAACCAAACGCTCCGACACCATCAAGTTGGCGGAAAACTGTAATCAAAGTCATTCCCCAATCGGGCGATCTGACACTTCCACAAAACTACCGCCCGATATGTACGATACCCATGCTATACAAGCTGTTTAGTCGTCTTCTGTACAACCGACTATCACCAATACTAGAGCAGCAACAACCCGACGACCAAGCGGGCTTCAGACCTGGGCGCGGCACGACCGACCACCTTTTCACCTTTAACATACTGCGGGAACGGGATTCCGAATGGAACCAAGCTTTGTGGATCGCCGCCGTAGACTTCAAGAAGGTGTTCGACACAGTGGAGCACGCAGCTTATGCACAGCACAACGTCGACAGGGTGTGGCGCCCGAATACGTCCACCTACTCCGGCGCCTTTACCACGACCAGGAGGCCGTCATCCGTACCGACTCCACCAGCAGGCCCTTCAAGCTCCGACGCGGCACAAAACAGGGAGACCCTCTGAGCTCTTTGCTGTTCAACGCTCTTTTACAACATGTGCTAGCGCCTCTCATCCCGGAGTGGCAGCGACGACGACGTGGAGTCCAATTGGCACACACCGACGAATCTATTCTCACGAACCTCCGCTTCGCCGACGACATCCTTTTGGTGAGCCAGACGCTTTCCAATCTGAAGACGCTAATCACCGACTTAATCACAGCAGCAAAACCCCACGGCCTCGAAATACACCCGACCAAGACGAAGATCATGACAAACCAACCAAGGATTCGAACGCGCAAGGCCACGATTGCAGACATCGACATCGAAGTTGTCCCGTGCACCGGCAAGCTGACGTACCTCGGCCAGACGATCATGTTCCAGGACGCTTCGGCTACAGAGATCCAACATCGCATACAGGCTGCGTGGGCATGCTTCACAGGGCACAGACAAGAGCTCACGAGCAAACATTACCCACTCCAGCACAGGCTGCGACTCTACCGTGGCACTGTAATACCCAGCTTGACGTACGGCGCAGAGACGTGGACCTTAACAGAGCCTCTCAGGCAACAGCTACGCCGCACACAACGACGAATGGTCAGAGCGATCATCGGAACACCGAGAAGGCGCACGAACACTCGCACGTCAACACACCCCACCCCGCCCACGGACACCCACAACGACCACGACCCCAGCAGAGACGATCCCAACGATTCCAGCGACCACGACGCATCCAGCAACCCGCCTACTCCGCGTGAAGACATTAGCGACGACCAGACGACGGACGACAGCGAGCTGTGGTCCGACTTCATCCGTCGTAGCACGCGCAGAGCCGAAGAGCTAATGAGCATGCACGACATCCCTGGCGTGGAGCAAATACACAGAAAAAAGGTCTGGCGCTGGGCCACACGAGTAGCACATCACCCACCGAACCGATGGACACAACGAGCAATGAACTGGAACCCGTCTCTTGACGAGAGTCAGCAGGGCTATCGGAAACATGGTGGTCAACAAAAGCGGTGGGACGACGACATTCGAAAATTTCTCAAAAGTTTGCACCAGACTACCAGCGACGCAGCCACACAAGGCAACACCAACGAAGCCACTCGCCCACGGCAGTATACCCACTACGACAGCAACGACATAAGATGGTTGACAGCCGCAACGGAGACCTCGTGGTGGGACAAACTTGAAAGCAGCTTCCTTGCATACACCAGTTGGCTGTGACCGGCATCGCCACCAGCAGCGCCACCAGCACCACCAGGTTCCAGCACGACCAGCAGCGCCACCAGCACCAAACGCCACCGAACACCAGCATCGACCACCACGAACCAACACTGACCACCAGCACGTGGCACCGACCAACAACACTGACAGAACACAGGAATCGACCACCAGCACTGACCACAAACAAACACCACCGACCACAAGCACAATCCGGAACTCCGTCTTCCCTGTCTTCTATTTGCGCCGGCTCGTATACTACTTCGTCCACATATTCTATTTGTGTTGGTTGCTGTCCTATTCCTCCCACACGCTCTATTTGTTCTGGTTCGTGAACTATGTCATCCAGAGTTTCAGCACCCACACGGTCTGAGGCCACGGCCTCGTGCGCCTTGCCCAAAGGGCACGGGCACCCCCGGTGCCCGGAACCGGCGCCTCTGCTCTGCTCTGCTCTGCTCTGCCCTCTCCCCCCGCCTGGGAGGGAACGCAGAGAAAATGTGAGCGGCAGCAGGGATGAAGCAGAAGAGGTGCCAAGAAGGTGAGCTCTTGCCCCAGCGGGCCCTTGCCACAGCGGGCCCCTGCCGAAGCGGACGCCTGCTGGAGCGGACTGGGGTCCGAGGACGTGCTCAAGTGGAGGTGCTCTGGACCCATAGATTTAAGTCGGGCCTCTTCCTCTACAGGGGGAATATTTAGACATAGATTTTTAAAAGGATGGGGACGATTTTTCAAGCATGTTTGGCAATGGTTGGAGCACGTTTGGGGTGCATTTTTTGTTTTGCGCCCAAAATCCGCCTGCAGGGGGACATGCCCGACCTAGTCATAGATCCGATGCTCTGTCCCTTTCCCGCGCGGGCCACCCAGAGGTCCGAGCCCTTCCTGGGGCCAGGCTCTTCGTCCTTAGTCGTTTGTCGATGGTCCCCAGGTCCCTGCCCCCCGAAAGCCGAAGCGGCGTAGCAATCAATGGTCAAGTCGGGCGTGTCCCTCTACAGGGGGGATACTCCAAAATAGTTTAAAATAGTCTGGGGACGATGTTTTTTTTTTTTAAAAAAAAA
>CAUYUJ010015557.1:199904-216289 GCA_963575745.1 Prorocentrum cordatum | reverse complement strand
ACTACTACTACTACTACTACTACTACTACTACTACTACTACTACTACTACTATTACTATTACTACTACTACGACTTATACTACTATTACTACTACTACTACTACTACTACTACTACTACTACTACTACTACTACTACTACTACTACTACTACTACTACTACGACTCCCAATCCTACTCCTAATCCTACTCCTACTCCTACTCCTACTCCTACTTATCCGACTCCTCCTCCTGCCCCCATTCCTACACCTCCTCGCCACCAGTGGCACGTGTGCCACTGGGTCATCTTCCCAGGAAGCCAGGCGGGTAGCAGCCCGTTCGTCACCCCAGTTTGCCCGTTGGGGGCTTGGGCGAGAAAAATTACTCACTGCGTGGAGCTCCCCATATGTGCATCCTTTTTTAAAGGTAATATTGTATATGTGTCTGCAGGAACACACGTACAACACCAAGGACTCGTGCCCCAGGAGGGCCCCAATATATAGGAACAACAGTACAACAAGTAGGATTGCTTACACAGGAGAAGGACAATATATAGAAACATACGTATGACATCAAGGAATCGTATTCCAGGTGAGGCCCAATCGATAGGAGCATACGTAAAACACATGGGATTGGAGCCACTCCTGTTGCCTTCTGATGCATCCTGCTCCTGGGGCCTCTCGGGGCCACCTGTTGCCTTCCGAGGCCTCCTGGCGCCTCCTGTGGCCTCCTGGGGCCTCCTGTGGCTTCCTGGGGCCTTCTAGAGCTTCCTGGGGCCTCCTGGGCCCTCTTGGGACGTCCTGTGGCCTCTTGAGTCTTTCTGTGGCCTCCTGATGCTTCCTGGGACCTCATGTGGTCTCCTGGGGCCTTCCTGGAGCCTGTTGGAGCCTCCTGTGGCATCCTGAGAAAAATCTGCGCCCACGAGCCTGGCCACCAAAACAAGCAAACCGATCGAGACATCCTCAAAATCTGGCCCACCTGGGAGGTGAAAATGAGCGCCTCGCTCGAAACATCCTCCAAATCTGCTCCGAAAGCGAAGGATGTTGAGCCCAGAAACAAGCACACCGCCTGAGACATCCCCACAAAATGGCCGCGAACGAGCCCGTGCAACCACCCCTGGCGGCTCCCCTTAGGGGTTCTGAAACCAGCGCCCCGCCTGAGACATCCTCACAATCTGCTCTCCAAGCGAAGGATGTTGAGCCCGGAAACAAGCAAACCACCGGAGACATCCCCACAAAATGGCCGCGAACGAGCCCGTGCAACCACCCCTGGCGGCTCCCCTTAGGGGTGCTGAAACCAGCGCCCCGCTTGAGACATCGTCACAATCTGCTCTCCAAGCGAAGGATGTTGAGCCCAGAAACAAGCAAACCGCCTGAGACATCCCCACAATATGGCCGCGAACGAGCCCGTGCAACCACCCCTGGCGGCTCCCCTTAGGGGTGCTGAAACCAGCGCCCCGCCTGAGACATCCTCACAATCTGCTCTCCAAGCGAAGGATGTTGGGCCCAGAAACAAGCAAACCGCCTGAGACATCCCCACAAAAAGGCCGCGAACGAGCCCGTGCAAACACCCCTGGCGGCTCCCCTTAGGGGTGCTGAAACCAGCGCCCCGCTTGAGACATCCTCCAAATCTGATGTGTGTTGAGTAAGTCTGAGTATGAGTAGGTCTGAGTATGAGTATGCCTGAGTAGGAGTAAGTCTGTGTATGAGTAAGTCTGTGTATGAGTAAGTCTGGGTATGAGTAGGTTTGTGTATGAGAAAATATGTGTATATGTACGTCTAGGTATGAGTAAGTCTGAGTATGAGTAATACTGTGTATGAGTAAGTCTGGTATGAGTAAGTCTGTGTATGAGTACGTCTGGGTGTGAGTAAGTCTGTGTATGAGTAAGTCTGTGTATGAGTATATCTGAGTGTGAGTATGTCTGAGTATGAGTAGGTCTGAGTATGAGTAAGTCTGAGTATGAGTAAGTCTGAGTATGAGGAGGGGAGGAGGAAAGAGGAGGAGGAAGAGGGAGTAGGAGGCGTCCAAGTAATAACAAGAACCCCATCTTAGGATATGGGGAATAATACCCCTCGTCGCCACGTCTGCGGCACCCTTGCGGTGGCCCACCAGGTACCCCGCCTGGGCTCGGGCGGTGTCGCGGGTTCCCTGCGTACGGCCCATCGGGGGATCCTTGCGCCCATCTCTCCCGCGGGCAGGGTGCCCCGCCCTGGCGTGCGTGGGCGTGCGGAGTCGCCCGAGGGGAGTGGCGCCCCCTCGGGTGGCTTGGGGCGGCACAGCGGTGTCATTATGTGAGCCCTACGGGGCGGACGCAGTTCGGCAACGTGCGGGAGGTGGCGAGCGAGCTGGCCCTGCGAGCTGGAGTGGAGTTAGTAGGTTTGCTGCTGCGGTGGGCTGAAGACCCCCGTGACGGCACAGTGTTGTGGCTGCAGTCGCGTCTCTCCTTCTCTCGCATCCTCCTCCTTGGCTCGTTTCGTGGAGGACGCCTGTGGGACACCCAATGTGGTGTCGTTTCGTGGAGAGTTCGCGCGCAGTCTGTCGTCGCGCCACTTGCCGCTTGCTTGCGCTCCTCTGCCACATTTTCAAACCGTGTCAATGTGCACATAAGTCATTTTGTTGTTGCTTGCCACAACGCAGTGGCAGTATTCGCGTAGTCCCGTAATCCTCGCCACGGGTGGACGGAGAAGAGCACCCATATGAAGGAGACATTGTGCAACAGGCCATCGCGTCCATCAGCGCCGCGGAGAAGGGCAGGGCGGAGACACCCCTGCTGACAGACACGGCCGCTGCCGCTGTTGAGAAAGCGTTGGCGCCTGCTGGAGCCAGAGACTTGGCGACGGAGCCCATCCGTGAAGGAGCCGGACAGCGCGTGGGGGCGCGACATGGGCACCCTCGAGGCCGACGAATGGACGCCAGTCCGCAACGACATCGTTGCCGCGGTGCGGAAAGGGTACGACGTGACGGACCTCTTGCGCAGGTGGGTCCAGGCCGTCGCAGCCGCCAGCCAGGGCAGCGAGGCCGCCAGCAGGGCGAGTGCGGCGAAAGAGGCGCTGAGCCTGCCGGCGGCAGCGCGGCCGCGGGGGACGGCTCGCGCATGGCGGCGCGCACGGCCCAGGGCCGCAGGCGGGTGGCCCGCCGCCCGCCGCGCCGCGCCCGAGCACCCTGGGAGCGCGCTCGGATCGGGGGGTCGGGGAGCGCGATGCGCGACCCTCCGCCCCAAGGCAGCGTCCCAAATAGCGTCCTCCTCGCCATGGGGGGCGCACGGGATCGCAGAAGGGGTGGGCGGAGAGGGGCTGCTGGAGGAGGGGCAACAGGAGGAGAAGGGGGAGGAGGATATTGAGGTAGAGGAGGGGAGGAGGAGGATGGAAGATGGAGGAAGGAGGAGAGGAGTTTCCACTCCTTCCACTTTGGACGGGAAGGCACGCGAAGCCGGAGTAGAAGTAGGAGAGGGGGAAAAAGATAGTTGGGGGACAAACTAAATGCGCACGCGCCATATATGATATCTTGCCCTTCTCTCCCTCCCATCCGTTCCCATTGCTGTGATTTCTCTGAACCGCGCACGCGTGCTACAGCCGAATTGGAGTTCCACAAACGACTCGATGGTGTTAGGCGCACTCGTAACGGGAAGCTGCGCACATAGAAGGAGGAGGAGAAGGAGGAGGAGGAGGTGGTGGTGGTGGCCATGGTGGGCGTGCAGGAGGATGAGTATCATTGATGTTTGTATATCCGCGCACGCATGTCACAGCCGAACTGGGCATACGCTGGTATACTTGATTCACCGTCGCCATGGCCAGAAACAGATGATGACCCAGGGCCCGAACAGATAGACATCTTTGAGCTTGAGTCACGGACATTGATTACAACGAGTTGTCGACGGCTTGTGACGCTCAAACTTGCCCGAGGAAGAAGTGACGAGAGTGCATGCGGAGGCCGTCGTTAGAGCTCACAGTTGATTGGTTTTGAGGCGCGCGTGTTTCATGTTTCTTCTCATTTTTGTTCGTGACTAGTCCCAGCCCGGGAAAGAAACTTTTGTTGTTTCCTTTCTGTCCGACAGCGACGGTCCAGGTGTGACTAACTAACACCTGCACTTCATTGATCACATCCCTCGTGCGGCGCCCCGTGTATTGGAATTCACACGTTGCACAGATGTGAGGGGGCCACGCCCGCATCACTTCGTGATCGGCCAACTTAGCTGTTCCAGCGTTCTGCAGTTTCTCCGCCTCCCACCAAGAATTGTCTTGCACCTTGAACAAGTCTGTCTGGTCGGGATTCGTCTTGCCATCACGGCCAACAGTTCCGGTCAGATCAGCTTTCGGCCCCAGAAGAGGAAGGGAGGAGGAGGAGGACGACGACGACTAGGAGGAGGGGGTGGAGGAGGAGGAGGACGAGGAGAAGGGGAGGAGGATGGAGGATGGAGGAAAACGAGTAGAAAGGACTTGGCTGTTTATCCTCGCAGGGGGCCATCGTTGCCTCTCTGTCTCTCCTCTCGCTCTCTCTTCATTTCTGACTGTGTGTGTGTTTCTCTTTCTCTCGCTCTCTCTCTCTCTCTCCCGGGCCACGGGGGCGCATTCCCCCCCCAGTGTCTCCCTCCCCCTCTTCCGTTTGCATCCCCTCCCTCCCGTCCATGTTTTCCCTTCTAACCCCATTTCCCCTTCCCCTTCCATCCCGTTCCTCCCGGTTTTTGTTTATTTTTTCTTACCTTCCCCTTTTGTTTCCCCTTCTCCTTCCTCCGCCTCTCCGTCCTTTAACCCATCTTCCGCCTCCTCTTCCTCATGCTCCTCACTCATGTGGCCAATGGGCACGCGCGTAGTCCTTGCTAGGCCAAGGCAAAGTGACCCTGGCGAGTGGCCATCGGAGCGAGCTACGCGCCAGGTCTGGGGCGTCGGCAACTCTTGCCAATGGCCCAGCGAGGTGGGGCCTCGTCTCCGCTGCATCCTCCTCTTCCTTCTATCATCTTGCCCTCTGCGCCCACATCCTGATAGCTTTCTCTCCTCCTGCTTTCCCTTCCCCTCCTCCCCTCATGCGGTGTGGGGCGTCGACAACTTCTGGAAATACGGGGAGATCCAGCGAAGCTTCGATGGAAACCCGAAGTTCCACTTCTTTCGCGGCGACGCGAAGGACGGTTGCCACCCGTGCCTCACGTCGGGGAGGAGGAGGAGGATGGGGATCGGGAGGAGGAAGACAACGGAACGAGGGTGAGGAGGAGGAGGAGGAGGAGGAGGAGGAGGAGAGAGGAGGAGGGAGGAGGAGGAGGAGGAGGAGGAGAAGGAAGGAGGGAGGAGGAGGAGGACGAGGAGGAGGAGGAGGAGAAAAAGGAGAGGTACAATCAAGTCGCTGAAATATGGACCACTTGGGGTTCGGGCGGGGTTCGCTGCTCCTTGTGCCATTCCGTGGGTGCTCACCTGGCCCTCCCTGTGCACCCAGGCGCTTCCGGTGCCGAGGAGTGGCTGTGTGCCTTTTGTGTCGCTCCTTACTTCAGCAGCCGGACCGTGGGCGGACAGCCCGAACCACGAGCACGGCTTGGGGACGGGGCCGCACACTCACTCAAGCCATGCGCCGTCCGGCACGCGGGCTGGAAACAGCCTGCACCATCGGGAGTAGGAAGAGGAGGGAGACGAGAGAAAGGGCGGAGGTGGGGAGGAGCAGGGGAGACATGGTCCAGCTCGCTCTCTCATGTATGCAGATATGCCTGCCGAGTTCGCAAGCAAGCCACTCCTGTACAGCGAACTGCGTCACGAACTCGTGTTCGTGCGACGCCGTGTGGCTGACGAAGTCCATCAACACGCAGTGCGGGTGCAAGGCAGCATGATACTCAGGGTAGTCGCAAACAAGCAGCCTTCGTCTTTGAGCGTGTTGCGCCCTTGGCAGCACTGTGCAGCAGTGGTACTTTCCAAGGCTTTAGGTCTTCGGATCGTTACGCGCGGGCTACAGGGAGCTGGACACGCCAGATTTGTCGGAACGCATCCTGAGCCAATCGCATCACGACATCTGCTCTGCCTGATCGTGCCAGGCTCGGGCGGATGTTGGTGGGAGAAGGGGCACCTACATGGGGGGTGAAGAGAGGAGCCCCAAGGGGGCCCTTTAGGGCGACTTTTAGCGCCAATAGGGGTCCCAAAGGGCTTCTTGAGGGCACCTTTCTTCACCCTATGGTCAGGTCCCCGCCTAACACGTGGACTCGCCCGGACGTGTCGAATTTTCCCCTGGCGATGACCATCGAGGACCATCCTGGATCATCTGGCAAAAAGAACACGCGCGAAACCGAAGAATGCACGGGGAACGGACGTCCGAGCGATGGCAAGACCCGCCCGACAGGCTGCGGCGCCAGGCTTGCCGCTCGGCCTTGACCGTCCGCTTGTTCCAGATCCCCGAAGCTCACACGCCTACCTCACACGCCCTGCTTGAGTGTCGCTCGAGCCCCGCGCGAACACCCGCGCTACGCGAGCTTTAGCATCCCTGCTAGCCACGAGACCACAGATGCTCTGCTCCGATCTGCAAACGACAGTTTTCTTGCACGAGCGATCTCGCCGAGTTCGGCGAGCGCTTGGAGCCCTGACGTGGTCGTGCGTGTGTATATATATATATATACATACATACATATAGATATGTGTATATATCTATATGTATGCACACACACATATATATATATATATATATGTACATACATATATACACAGAAATATCCACATCGGAGGTGAGGGGGTGAGATCGAAGTGGAACGGAGAGCCCCCTTACCGGGAAATCGATTTCGGTTTCGTGTTCGTGCGTGCCGTGCGTGCGGGCGAGGCGAAGCTGCGTGGGCGGGCGAGAGAAAGTCTCCTGTGGCTGAGGCGCGGCCGGACCAAATGACTCCATTCAGGGCGGCCGGTGGCCCTGGTGTCCCGCGGTGTCCCGTGTGTCCCGTGTTGTGGCTGGAGGCGCGGGCCAGATGAAATGAATTCCCTTCCGGCGGCCGGTGGCGCGCGAGGGGTCCCGCCGGTGTCCCGCGGTGTCCCGCGGTGCCCGCGGTGCCCGCCGGTGTCCGTCGGTGTCCCGCCGAGGTGTGCTGCTGATGACGAGAGATTGATGATGATGATGATGATGATGATGATGATGATGATGATGATGATGATGATGATGATGATGATGAGATGATGATGATGATGGTGCCCCGATGATGATGATGATGATGATGATGATGATGATGATGATGATGTTGATGTTGATGTTGATGTTGATGATGGTTTCGATGATGATGATAGCGTCTTGATGATGAGGATGATGATGCTCATGATGATTATGTTGATGATGATGACGATGATGGTGTCCCGATGATGATGATGATGATGATGATGATGATGATGATGATGTTGATGATGATGTTGATGATGATGATCATGATGATGCTGATGATTCCGATGATGTTGGTGATGATGATGTTGATGGAAATGGTGTCCCGGCGATAATGATCTTGATGATGATGTTGATGATGATTATGGTGTCCCGATGATGATGGTGGTGATGCCGATGGTGTCCCGATGATGATAATAATGATAATGACGATGTTGATGATGATGTTGCTCATGATGATGGTGCCCCAATGATGATGATGTTGTTGATGATGATGTCGACGATGATGATGCGATGATCATGATGATGATGGTGTCCCGAGGATGATGACGATGTTGATGATAATGTTGATGATGAGAACGATGGTGATCATGATGGTGTCCCGATTATGATGATGATTCTGATGATGCTGCTGATGATGATGACGATGACTGTGTCCCGATGGTGATGATGATGATGTTGATGATGAGATGATGATGGTGTTGATGATGATCATGTTGTCCCGATGATGATGCTGACGCTGATGATGATGATGATGTTTATGATGATGATTACGGTGCCCTCATGATGATGACGATGTTGGTGATGATGTTGATGTTGATGATGTTGATGATGATGATGTTGATGCTGATGATGATGATGATGATGATGACGTTGATTGTGAGAGCGATTGTGATATCGATTGTGAGATCAAGTGTGAGATCGACGAATGAGATCGATCGAGGGGATATCCGATTGTGAGATCGATCGAGTGAGATCGATCGAGCGAGACCGATAGTGAAATCGATTACTGAGATCGATTTAGTGAGACCGATCGGAGTGAGACGTGGGTTCCCCGAACCTCTTATCACCCGAAGGGTGTGGTCGTATAGGTTATTTATACACACTATATACATATCCTGTACATATACATATCGTACATACATACATACATACATATACAGAACATACGTACATACATACATACATGCATTACAGTATATCTATATAGATATATATTAGATTATATATTATATAATCATTACGTGGGGACGTGGCCGGGGGTCCCGCCCAGGGACCTCGGCGGGGCATGGGGGGCCCGGGGCCTTATTTTCCTTGTGTTTTTTCCCGGAAAGGGCCTGAGCCCAGGGTTCTCTTTTAGTAGGTAAACCTGTCCCCCGGTGCCAACTTGAAGGAGGCTGGCGAATTTTTTCCCTGATAAATAACGAGCCGGCGAATTGCCGGCGAATTTTTTCCCTGATAAATAACGAGCCGGCGAATTGCCGGCGAATTTTTTCCATGATAAATAACGAGCCGGCGAATTAAAAAATTTGAGGATTGTCTTTGAGCGAAACGCTGTTCCATGCAAGGCCCCACCCAGCAAGACCACACCCCAGCACGACCACACCCAGCAGACCTCACCCCAGCACGAACCAACAACCCCAGCACGACCACGCCCCGCACGGACCAGCCCCAGCACGACAACGCCCCAGCACGACCACCCCCCAGCAGACCACCCCCCCAGGCACGACCACCCCCCAGCACAGACCACCCCCCAGCACGGCCTCCAACCCAGCACGACCCACTCCCAGCACGACCACACCCAGCACGACCACACCCAGCACGGACACCCCCCAGTCGCACCCCGTGGAATGTTTCGTGGCGTGTCTGGTTGAGTGCGTTGCCTGTTCGTGGGGTTGTCTCGGTGGAATGCTTTATTTCACGCGGGTGTCTCGTGAATGTTCGTTTGAGGTGTCTCGTGGAATGTTTCGTGAGGTGTCTCGTGGGATGTTTCGCGGGGTGTCTCGTGGGATGTTTCGTGAGATGTCGCCCAGTTGGGTATCGTGAAAACGTGACCATGCTGCACATGTCTTTATCCCTTTCCGGGTTCGTGGGTCCATCATGTTGAGGATGTCCCGAGCGAAACGGCCGTTTCAGGGAGGTTCCCGGAAAGGGCAAGAGCCCAGGGTTCTCTTTTAGTTTGTAAACTTAATCCCCCGGTGCCTGCTTGAAGGAGGCCGGCGAATTTTTTCCCTGATAAATAACGAGGTCGAAGGAGGCCGGCGAATTAAAATTTGAGGATGTCTCGAGCGAAACGCTTGTTTTTGAAATCCCGATCGATAAATCACCGGGTGCGGGCCACTTTTTCGTGTGTTGAGGATGTCTCGAGCGAAACGCTTGCTCCGCAGAGTTTGCCGAGGATGTCTCGAGCGAAACGCTTGTTTTGCAGAGCCGACAGCGACGCGGAAAAGCGCCCCGCGCGAAGGAATTTCGATGATGTTTCGACTAATTTGTTTGTTTTTGTACGATTTCCTGGAATTTTGGCAGGATGTCTCGAGCGAAATGCACGACCCCACCCTAGCACGACCATACCCCAGCACGACCACACCCCAGCACGACCAGACCCCAGCACGACCCACCCCAGCACGACCCCACCCCAGCACGACCATACCCCAGCACGACCACACCCCAGCACGACCCGACCCCAGCACGACCCTACCCCAGCAAGACCACAACCCAGCACGACCACACCCCAGCACGACCTCACCACAGCACGACCACACCCCAGCACGACCACGCCCCAGCACGACCACGCCCCAGCACGACCACGCCCCAGCACAACCACCCCCCAGCACGACCACCCCCCAGCACGACCACGCCCCAGCACGACCACACCCCAGCACGACCACTCCCAGGCACGACCACACCCCAGCACGACCACACCCCAGCACGACCACACCCAGTCGCACCCCCGTGGAATGTTTCGTGGGGTGTCTGGTTGAGTGGTTGCCTGTTCGTGGGGTGTCTCGTGGAATGTTTCAAGGGGTGTCTCGTGGAATGTTTCGTGAGGTGTCTCGTGGGTTGTTTCGTGAGGTGTCTCCTGGGATGTTTCGCGGGGTGGCAGGACCACGCCCAGCACGACCCACCCCCCCAGCACGACACCCCCAGCACCGACCACCCCCCAGCACGACCACCCCCCAGCACGACCACACCCCAGCACGACCACACCCCAGCACGACCACTCCCCAGCACGACCACACCCCAGCACGACCACACCCCAGCACGACCACACCCAGTCGCACCCCCGTGGAATGTTTCGTGGCGTGTCTGGTTGAGTGGTTGCCTGTTCGTGGGGTGTCTCGTGGAATGTTTCAAAGGGTGTCTAGTGGAATGTTTCGTGAGGTGTCTCGTGGAATGTTTCGTGAGGTGTCTCGTGGGATGTTTCGCGGGGTGTCTCGTGGGATGTTTCGTGAGATGTCGCCCAGTTGGGTATCGTGAAAACGTGACCATGCTGCACATGTCTTTATCCCTTTCCGGGTTCGTGGGTCCATCATGTTTCAGGCGTTCGGCAACCTGGAGTCACCAGAGCCCCGGGGGACGTGGCCGGGGGAGTCCCGTCTAGGGACCTCGGCGGGGCATGGGGGGCCCAGGGCCTTATTTTCTTGATTATTCCCAACCCTCCTTGGTTGGGTATTCGTTTTGAATAGAGCAGTGTGGTCGCGTCCTTCCTCCTCCCGCCTCCCGCCTCTTTCCTGCCTCTTTCTGTCTTGCCTGCGGGGGGCTGCGATCTGTGAAACTGTCGCCACTTTCGAGGCCTGCTGGGGGGTCCAGCATAGAGGGTAATCGCGGCAGATCCAAATTAGACCTCGCCATTCCTGGGGGGCTGCGATCTGTGAAACTGTCGCCACTTTCGAGGCCTGCTGGGGGGCTCAGCATAGAGGGTAATCGCGGCAGATTCAAATTAGACCTCGCCATCCCTGGGGGGGGGGGCTGCGATCTGTGAAACTGTCGCCACTTTCGAGGCCTGCTGGGGGGTCCAGCATAGTGGGTAATCGCGGCAGATCCAAATTAGACCTCGCCCTCCCTGGGGGGCTGCGATCTGTGAAACTGTCGCCACTTTCGAGGCCTGCTGGGGGGTCCAGCATAGAGGGTAATCGCGGCAGATTCAAATTAGACCTCGCCATACCTGGGGGGATGCGATCTGCGAAACTGTCGCCATTTTCGAGGCCTGCTGGGGGGCCCAGCACAGTGAGGGCCACGCGCGGATTCAAATTAGACCTCGCCGTCCCTGGGGGGCTGCGATCTGCGAAACTGTCGCCATTTTCGAGGCTTGCTGGGGGGCCCAGCACAGTGAGGGCCACGCGCGGATTCAAATTAGACCTCGCCATCCCTGGGGGGCTGCGATCTGCGAAACTGTCGCCATTTTCGAGGCCTGCTGGGGGGCCCAGCACAGTGAGGGCCACGGGCGGACCCAAATTAGACCTCGCCATCCCTGGGGGGTGCGATCTGCGAAACTGTCGCCACTTTCGAGGTCTGTTGGGAGCCCCAGCACAGTGAGGGCCACGCGCGGATTCAAATTAGACCTCGCCATCCCTGGGGGGCTGCGATCTGTGAAACTGTCGCCACTTTCGAGGCCTGCTGGGGGGTCCTGCATAGAGGGTAACCGCGGCAGATTCAAATTAGACCTCGCCATCCCTGGGGGGCTGCGATCTGCGAAACTGTCGCCATGTTCGAGGCCTGCTGGGGGGTCCTGCATAGAGGGTAACCGCGGCAGATTCAAATTAGACCTCGCCATCCCTGGGGGGCTGCGATCTGCGAAACTGTCGCCATTTTCGAGGCCTGCTGGGGGGCCCAGCACAGTGAGGGCCACGCGCGGATTCAAATTAGACCTCGCCATCCCTGGGGGGCTGCTATCTGCGAAACTGCCGCCATTTTCGAGGCCTGCTGGGGGGCCCAGCACAGTGAGGGCCACGGGCAGATTCAAATGAGACCTCGCCATCCCTGCGGGGCTGCGATCTGTGAACCTGTCGCCACTTTCGAGGCCTGCTGTGATCCCCGTTTTCGAAGTGGCTAGGAGTGCTCAGGAATTGTAAATCATCAGCTTTATCAAGCCCTTTTCCTGTAGCAGTGTCCTGCGAGTCTCCCGAATCCGGACGATGCCTGTGCGTTCCCCCAACGTGCCAACCCCCCTTTTTTTTTTTTTATTTATTTTTATAAAGTATCCTTAAACTATTTGCGCCCGCTTTTGCGCAGGGTTGGGTACGGTCGCCAGGTAATTTTTTACTTCTTTGTTTATCCAACCCTCCTTGTTGGGTATTCGTTTTGAATAGAGCAGTGTGGTCGGCGTCCTTCTCTCCCGCCTCAATCCTCCCTGCCTATTCCTGTCTTGCCCTGCGGGGGGCTGCGATCTGCGAAACTGTCGCCATTTTCGAGGCCTGCTGGGGGGCCCAGCACGGTGAGGGCCACGCGCGGATTCAAATTAGACCCCGCCATCCCTGGGGGGCTGCGATCTGCGAAACTGTCGCCATTTTCGAGGCCTGCTGGGGGGCCCAGCACAGTGAGGGCCACGCGCGGATTCAAATTAGACCTCGCCATCCCTGGGGGGCTGCGATCTGCGAAACTGTCGCCATTTTCGAGGCCTTCTGGGGGGCCCAGCACAGTGAGGGCCACGCGCAGATTCAAATTAGACCTCGCCATCCCTGGGGGGCTGCGATCTGCGAAACTGTCGCCATTTTCGAGGCCTGCTGGAGGGCCCAGCACAGTGAGGGCCACGCGCGGATTCAAATTAGACCTCGCCATCCCTGGGGGGCTGCGATCTGCGAAACGTCCGCATTTTCGAGGACTGCTTGGGGTAGGGCCCAGCACAGTGACGTCACGGGCGGATCCCAAATTAGACTCGCCATCCCTGGGGGGGCTGCGATCTGTGAAACTGTCGCAATTTTCGAGGCCTGCTGGGGGGCCCAGCACAGTGAGGGTGACGCGCGGATTCAAATTAGACCTCGCCATCCCTGGGGGGCTGCGATCTGTGAAACTGCCACGCATTTTCGATGCCTGCTGGGGGGGCCAGCACAGTGAGGGCCACGGGCAGATTCAAATGAGACCTCGCCATCCCTGGGGGGGCTGCGATCTGTGAAACTGTCGCCATTTTCGAGGCCTGCTGGGGGGCCCAGCACAGTGACGCCACGGGCAGATTCAAATTAGACCTCGACATCCCTGGGGGGGAGCGATCTGTGAAACTGTCGCCATTTTCGAGGCCTGCTGGAGGGCCCAGCACAGTGAGGGCCACGGGCAGATTCAAATGAGACCTCGCCATCCCTGGGGGGGTGCGATCTGTGAAACTGTCGCCACTTTCGAGGCCTGCTGGGGGGCCCAGCACAGTGACGCCACGGGCAGATTCAAACGAGACCTCGCCATCCCTGGGGGGCTGCGATCTGTGAAACTGTCGCCATTTTCGAGGCCTGCTGGGGGGCCCAGCACAGTGAGGGCCACGCCAAGACAAGACAAGAAGCCGTGCATCCATGAAGGACGCGTGGGCAGAAATAGCAACTAAAAAGTTGCCGCGGCCGCAGCGGGCGCCTCAAGGGGGAGGCGGCGGAGGAGGCAGAAAAGCTTCAGATGCTCAGGTGTTCGAGATTGTAGACGGATTGTGCCCATTGCTGCCTTGGTCTCCCTCTGCGCCGGCGGAGTGCCCAATCTTTGGGCGTGCCGTCTGCGTTGCACACCACCCGCTTCACCAAGGAATCGTCTGTTTGTGCAACAAGTTTCCTATACAACTTGCATTGGCGATCACGTAAAATTGCAGAGAGAGGCTTGGAACCGGCACGCGTCAGAACTGCTGCGTTCGGAACTCTCGAAAAGTAGGAATGAGGTATGCCTAATATCTTGCGCAGGCACCTGCAATGAAAAGCGCCCAGCCTTGTTCTGTCAACCTTTAGCAGCCACAGAGAATCCAAGGAGTAGAGGACCTTGCTCAACACGCAGCTGGTGTAGATCTGCAACTTCCTTGCCCTGCTGATTGCAGCATGCTTCCAAATCTTACAAAGCTGTTGGAATATGCCTTTCCCTTCGCCAAGTCGCCGGTTCAATTCATTTCCCACTCGCCCATCGTGCGTGATCAAGCCTCCTACGTAGACTGCCTCTGTAACTTGTGTAATGGGCTCCCCGGTCGGCCTCGCCACCACGCTGTCTGAAGCCACTGGCATTTGCAGAGTCTTGTCCCAGTTAAGCTCCAGGCCATATTTGCGTCCTTCCGAAACGACAGCATTAAGTAGAGCTTGGCAGTTTTCCCCATGTCTTGATAGTAGCAACGTATCATCCGCGTAAAGCACGTCTCGGGTAACCACATATCCGGGTTCATCTCGTAGCTGGAGACCGTGGTATACATCATGAAGCATGACACTCTGAACCATAATGAACAAGTACGGGGATAGAGGACAACCCTGAGCTATTCCAGCAGCCTGCCGCCTTTCCGTAGAGCAGCCGCAATGATCCACTATGGTGAAGAAGCGCTCCGAGTATATGCCTTTGATCATGTCTACCATCGGAGAAGGGACCCCAAAGCGCATCAAAGCTGCACACAAGCATTCCGGCTTTAACCTGTCGAACGCCTTTGCCCAATCAAGCAAGATTATCGTAAGGCCCCCGGTGTTGTCCACGTTGGCCGCATCGATGATTCGCTTGATCAACATGAGAGCGTCTGCCGTTCCCCGCCGAGGCCGGAAACCGAATTGAGATGATCTCATTCGTTCTTCAGCTCCTCCTCGTAAGAGCCTCTGGTGGAGCATTGACGCCAGTGCCTTGTAGCCAGCAGTCAACAAAGAAATCGGGCGGTAGTTGCTAGGCAACGTGTGGTCTCCTTTCTTAAATAGAAGTATTACTTTCGCCCTCCTCCATTTGTCCGGGATATCTTTAGTCGCCCAGCATGTTTGGCAGATTTCCAGTAGAGCCCCGCACGCATGGGCATCTTCAGAAACGATTTTCCAGAATTCTGGCGGGACGTCATCTGGGCCAGCGGCTTTCCCATTTCTCATTTTCCGCAAAGCTTGTTGTAGCTCCCCCAGCGTGAAGGCAGACACATCCACTGGCAACTCGCTGCCCAAAGTGCTTGTTGACGTAGGGCTGATATCTGCAAATTTGACTTCCCATTGGATCTTCTCAAAGTAATCTGCCAAAGCGTCTGGCCTGCCAGCGGTGTCAGTCAAATTATTGTTCATGTCACGTACTCCTGCGTGCTTCATCTGCGGCTTCTTCCTGAGTTGCTTTACGGCGTCCCATTTTCCTCCCACCAGCGTCTCATGAATCCAATTCGTGCGATCATGCCGGGCTGCCTTCCGGATACGCTTGTGAAGTAGGCGCTCTGCTTGATAATCTCCAGAGCGGCGGCATGCGTCTCTCTGTTCAATCAAATCCAATGTAGATTGGGAAATCCATTCTTTCTTAGCTCGAGCGGGCCTTGTCCGTAATGTGGAAGACGCTGAAGCGAACGCTCGCTCGATGTTGTTGGCCATGTCGTTATGCGATCCCTTCGGCGGCCGGTTGGCCTCCCAAGCCTCAGTGAAAGCCCTGGTAAATGCAGCCTTGGTGTCCGGCTCCTGGACAGAAGATGCATCTTTTTGACATTGTGCTTGCGTGTCACGGTGTTTCTTGAATGCGAAATTCACCATCACCTTGGTCAGGAAGTGGTGGCTGTTCAATGCTACGGTACGGTCTGTCCTGCAATCTTGTACCCAAGGCAATACCGTGTTATGACACAACACGTGGTCAATTTGACTGAACTTGTCCGGCGAAATCGGCTCTGAGGGCCACGCGCGGATTCAAATTAGACCTCGCCATCTCTGGGGGGGCTGCGATCTGTGAAACTGTCGCCACTTTCGAGGCCTGCTGGGGGGCCCTGCACAGTTACGCCACGGGCATATTCAAACGAGATCTCTCCATCCCTTGGGGGCTGCGATCTGTGAAACTGTCGCCACTTTCGAGGCCTGCTGGGGGGCCCAGCGCAGTGACGCCACGGGCAGATTCAAATGAGACCTCGCCATCCCCTGGAGGCTGCGATCTGTGAAACTGTCGCCACTTTCGAGGCCTGCTGGGGGGCCCAGCACAGTGACGCCACGCGCGGACCCAAATTAGACCTCGCCATCCCTGCGGGGCTGCGATCTGTGAAACTGTCGCCACTTTCGAGGCCTGCTGTGATCACCATTTTCGAAGTGGCTAGGAGTGCCCAGGAATTGTAACTCATCAGTTTTATCAAGCCCTTTTCCTGTAGCCAGTGTCCTGCGAGTCTCCCGAATTCCGGCTGCAGACATATGCAACCCTCGCTCCGTCA
>CAUYUJ010015557.1:167404-197404 GCA_963575745.1 Prorocentrum cordatum | reverse complement strand
ATTCTAGAGGCTGCGCCAGAGGCTTCCCGCAGGCCTCCCAGAGGCTTCCAGGAGAGCCCCCCGAAGCTCAAAAAGTTACTTTTCCAAGTGTTTTTTCCAACGTTTTTCCCGGAAAGGGCATAGGCCCAGGGTTCTCTTTTAGTTGGTAAACTAGTCCCCCGGTGCCTGCTTGAAGGAGGCCGGCGAATTGCCGGCGAATTTTTTCCCTGATAAATAACGAGGTCGAAGGAGGCCGGCGAATTTTCCCGGAAAGGGCCTGAGCCCAGGGTTCTCTTTTAGTAGATAAACCTGTCCCCCCCAGGGGGGGGGGGGTGCCAACTTGAAGGAGGCCGGCGAATTTTTTCCCCTGATAAATAACGAGCCGGCGAATGCCGGCGAATTGCCGGCGAATTTTTTCCCTGATAAATAACGAGCCGGCGAATTGCCGGCGAATTTTTTCCCTGATAAATAACGAGCCGGCGAATTAAAATTTGAGGATGTCTCGAGCGAAACGCTTGTTTCCCAGCACGGCCCCACCCCAGCAAGACCACACCCCAGCACGACCACCCCCCAGCACGACCACCCCCCCAGCACGACCACCCCCCAGCACGACCACCCCCCAGCACGACCACACCCCAGCACGACCACTCCCCAGCACGACCACACCGCCTTGGTTGAGTGGTTGCCCGTCGTCGTGGAATGTTTCGTGGGGTGTCTCGTGGAATGTTTCGCGGGGTGTCTCGTGAAATGTTTCGTGAGGTGTCTCGTGGAATGTTTCGTGAGGTGTCTCGTGGGCTGTTTCGTGAGGTGTCTCGTGGGATGTTTCGTGAGGTGTTGCCCAGTTGGGTATCGTGAAAACGTGTCCATGCTCCACATGTCTATATCCCTTTCCGGGTTCGTGGGTCCATCATGTTTCCCTGATAAATAACGAGCCGGCGAATTAAAATTTGAGGATGTCTCGAGCGAAACGCTTGTTTTTGAGGCCGGCGAATTAAAATTTGAGGATGTCTCGAGCGAAACGCTTGTTTTTTCAGAAAATGGTGAGGATGTCTCGAGCGAAACGCTTGTTTTGTGTTATAGATTGTCCTCTCCTGGGGACCTGAATTCTGAGGACCACCTCCCAGCACGACCACCCCCCCAGCACGACCACCCCCCAGCACGACCACCCCCCAGCACGACCACACCCCAACGACCACTCCCCAGCACGACCACACCCCAGCACGACCCCACCCCAGCACGACCCCACCCTAGCACGACCACACCCCAGCACGATCACACCCCAGAACGACCACACCCCAGCACGACCCCACCCCAGCACGACCCCACCCCAGCACGACCACACCCCAGCACGACCACACCCCAGGACGACCACACCCCAGCAGGACCCCACCCCAGCACGACCCCACCCCAGCAAGACCACACCCCAGCACGACCACACCCCAGCACGACCTCACCACAGCACGACCACACCCCAGCACTACCACGCCCCAGCACGACCACGCCCCAGCATGACCACGCCCCAGCATGACCACGCCCCAGCAGGACCACCCCAGCACGACCACACCCCAGCACGACCCCACCCCAGCACGACCCCACCCCAGCACGACCACGCCCCAGCACGATCACATCCCAGCACGACCACACCCCAGCACGACCACACCCCAGCACGACCCGATCGATAAATCACAGGGTGCGGACCACCCCAGCACGACCACACCCCAGCACGACCCCACCCCAGCACGCCCCCACCCCAGCACGACCACGCCCCAGCACGACCACACCCCAGCACGACCACACCCCAGCACGACCACACCCCAGCACGACCCCACCCCAGCAGACGACTCACCACAGCCGACCACTCCCCAGCGACGAATCAGCCCCGCACGATCACGCCCCAGCACGACCACTCCCCATCACGACCACCGCCCAGCACGACCACCCACCCAGCACTACCACCCACCAGCACGACCAACCCCCGCCAAGCCGACCACACCCAGCACGACCACACCCCAGCACGACCACACCCAGTCGCACCCCCGTGGAATGTTTCGTGGGGGGTCTCGTGGAATGTTTCGTGGGGTGTCTCGTGGAATGTTTCGTGGGGTGTCTCGTGGAATGTTTCGCGGGGTGTCTCGTGGAACGTTTCGCGAGGTGTCTCGTGGAATGTTTCGCGAGGTGTCTCGTGGGATGTTTCGCGGGGTGTCTCGTGGGATGTTTTGTGAGATGTCGCCCAGTTGGGTATCGTGAAAACGTGACCATGCTGCGCATGTCTATATCCCTTTCCGGGTTCGTGGGTCCATCATGTTCTCCACGCAGCCTGTTCTACGTGCCCGCGCTGCACGGCAGTCCCAGAGGACGCCCAGACCGTCACGGTTCGGCCCTTGAGGCTCCCAACCTTGTCCCCAGATGTCTCCGCATGTGAGGATCGGCGCGCCCCAGTAGGGTCACAGAGCGGCCGCGGACTCGCCAAGATCCCTGCGATGCTGACGATCACCCGAAGACCCCCCCCGAGCGACTTCGTCGACGCGGCATGCTTCCAAGAGGCCTCCCCGGAGGGTTCTCTGAGGCCGCGCTCTTTGTTCCCGGAAAGGGCCTGGGCCCAGGGTTCTCTTTTAGTAGGTAAACCTGTCCCCCGGTGCCAACTTGAAGGAGGCCGGCGAATTGCCGGCGAATTTTTCCCGGAAAGGGCCTGAGCCCAGGGTTCTCTTTTAGTAGGTAAACCTGTCCCCCGGTGCCAACTTGAAGGAGGCCGGCGAATTTTTTCCCTGATAAATAACGAGCCGGCGAATTGCCGGCGAATTTTTTCCCTGATAAATAACGAGCCGGCGAATTGCCGGCGAATTTTTTCCATGATAAATAACGAGCCGGCGAATTAAAATTTGAGGATGTCTCGAGCGAAACGCTTGTTTCCCAGCACGGCCCCACCCCAGCAAGACCACACCCCAGCACGACCACACTCCAGCACGACCTCACCACAGCACGACCACTCCCCAGCTCGATCACGCCCCAGCACGACCACGCCCCAGCACGACCACTCCCCAGCACGACCACCTCCCAGCACGACCCCCCCCCCAGACCCCCCCCCCAGCACGACCACACCCCCAGCACGACCTCACCACAGCACGACCACTCCCCAGCACGATCACGCCCCAGCACGCACCCCCCAGCACGACCCACTCCCCGAGCACGACCACCTCCCCCAGCACGACTACCCCCCCAGCACGACCACCCCCCCGCACGACCACCCCCCAGCACGACCACACCCCAGCACGACCACTCCCCAGCACGACCACACCGCCTTGGTTGAGTGGTTGCCTGTCGTCGTGGAATGTTTCATGGGATGTCTCGTGAACTGTTTCGCGGAGTGTCTCGTGGAATGTTTCCAGGAAAACGTTGAAAACGGTCGCCCGTGTCTCGTGGAATGTTTCGCGGGGTGTCTCGTGGAAGTGCCCGTCGCCCAATACGGTGTCGTGAAAACGTTTCCATGCATGCGGTTCTATATCCCTTTCCGGGTTCGTGGGTCCATCATGTTTGGGTCCATCATGTTTCCTTGATAAATAACGAGGTCGAAGGAGGCCGGCGAATTTTTCCCTGATAAATAACGAGCCCGAGAATTAAAATTAGAGGATGTCTCGAGCGAAACGCTTGTTTTTGAGGCCGGCGAATTAAAATTTGAGGATGTCTCGAGCGAAACGCTTGTTTTTGAGGCCGGCGAATTAAAATTTGAGGATGTCTCGAGCGAAACGCTTGTTTTTGAAATCCCGATCGATAAATCACAGGGTGCGGGACACCTCAGCACGACCACACCCCAGCACGACCACACCCCAGCACGACCCCACCCCAGCACGACCCCACCCTAGCACGACCACACCCCAGCACGATCACACCCCAGAACGACCACACCCCAGCACGACCCCACCCCAGCACGACCCCACCCCAGCACGACCCCACCCCAGCACGACCGCACCCCAGCACGACCCCACACCAGCACGACCCCACACCAGCACGGCCCCACCCCAGCAAGACCTCACCACAGCACGACCACACCCCAGCACGACCACACCACAGCGCGACCACACCCCAGCACGACCACGCCCCCAGCCTACCACCTCACCCACGCACTACCACTCCCCAGCACGAACCACCATCCCACACTACCAACCCCACCCAAGCTCGACAACACCCAAAGCACACCACCCCGCCAGCACGACCACACCCCAGCACGACCACACCCCAGCCACGACCACCCCCAGCACGACCCCACCCAGCACGACCCCACCCTAGCACGACCACACCCCAGCACGACCACACCCCAGAACGACCACACCCCAGCACGACCCCACCCAATCACGACCCCACCCCAGCACGACCACACCCCAGCACGACCACACCCCAGCAGGACCCCACCCCAGCACGACCCCACCCCAGCACGGCCCCACCCCAGCAAGACCACACCCCAGCACGACCACACTCCAGCACGACCTCACCACAGCACGACCACGCCCCAGCACGATCACGCCCCAGCACGACCACGCCCCAGCACGACCACTCCCCAGCACGACCACCTCCCAGCACGACCACCCCCCCAGCACGACCACCCCCCAGCACGACCACCCCCCAGCACGACCACACCCCAGCACGACCTCACCACAGCACGACCACACCCCAGCACGACCACGCCCCAGCACGACCATGCCCCAGCACGATCACGCCCCAGCACGACCACCCCCCAGCACGACCACCCCCCCAGCACGACCACACCCCAGCACGACCACACCCCAGCACGACCACACCCAGACGCACCCCCGTGGAAAGTTTCGTGGGGTGTCTCGTGGAATGTTTCGTGGGGTGTCTCGTGGAATGTTTCGTGGGGTGTCTCGTGGAATGTTTCGCGGGGTGTCTCGTGGAACGTTTCGCGAGGTGTCTCGTGGAATGTTTCGCGAGGTGTCTCGTGGGATGTTTCGCGGGGTGTCTCGTGGGATGTTTTGTGAGATGTCGCCCAGTTGGGTATCGTGAAAACGTGACCATGCTGCGCATGTCTATATCCCTTTCCGGGTTCGTGGGTCCATCATGTTTTTGTTCCCCACATCCTGAGTGGGGTTCTTGTTTTCCCAGAACATCTCGGCAACACCCCAACATACTTATACTATATGTGCGTCGCCCCCCCAGGGGCGACGCGCGCACCGAGAAATCTTCTAGTATATGCGTCGTGGCGGGCGCTTTCTGGCCACACCGCTCGAGAAACGATATACTACAAGATGGGTATACTATATGTTCGGGTCGGACGCGCGCCTCCAAGGCGGACACATAGTATTAGTATGTCTCTGTGCATCCCAAACATCCTCTCCTCCTCCTCCTCCTCCTCCTCCTCCTCCTCCTCCTCCTCCTCCTCCTCCTCCCGCTCCCTCCACCATCCCATACTGTATCATACCATACCAATACCATTCCATACCATACCTTACCATACCATACCATGCATCCACCATCCCATACCATACCACGCCTTTCCTCACACCAGGTTATGTATCTGGTTTCGTGCCCCTCCCACCCCTCCAGGGAGGCCCCGCCTGAGCGAGCAGGGCATTCGCACACCATGTTATGTATCAGGTTTCGCGCCCCTCCCACCCCTCCAGGGAGGCCCCGCCTGAGCGAGCAGGGTATTCGCACACCATGTTATTTATCAGGTTTCGTGCCCCTCCCACCTCTCCAGGGAGGCCCCGCCTGAGCGAGCAGGGTATTCGCACACCATGTTATTTCCCACATGCTTCGTGGGGTTCTGGTTTTCTTCCCTGCCGCGCCGCGCCCGCGTCTCCCCCACACCCGCCCTCCTCCCCTCCTCCTCCTCCTCCTCCTCCTCCTCCTCCTCCTCCTCCTCCTCCTCCTCCTCCTCCTCCTCCTCCTCCTCCTCCTCCTCCTCCTCCTCCTCCTCAGCACAGCGCAGCACAGCAGACCGCAGCACAGCATAGGACAGCACAGCACAGCTCAGCAGAGCACAGCACAGCACGTCTCGGCGACACGCGTCTACATACAGCCGCACGCATGCACACACTCGCACACACAAGACGACACCAGTCCTGGCATAGCAGGCGTGGCACTGTCTCGACACCATAGGGGGTGCGCAAGGGGTGGTCTCTCGCTGCGGTCTCTATACGCCCCAGTCGTCCTGCTATAGCAGGCGTGGCCCCAGTCGTCCTGGCAAAGCAGGCGTGGCACTTTCTCGACACCATAGGGGGTGCGCAGGGGGTGGTCTCTCGCTGCGGTCTCTATACGCGCCGGTCGCCCTGGCATAGCAGGCGTGGCACTTTCTCGACACCATAGGGGGTGCGCAGGGGGTGGTCTCTCGCTGCGGTCTCTATACGCGCCGGTCGTCCAGGCTTAGCAGGCGTGGCACTTTCTCGACACCATAGGGGGTGCGCAGGGGGTGGTCTCTCGCTGCGGTCTCTATACGCGCCGGTCGTCCAGGCATAGCAGGCGTGGCACTTTCTCGACACCATACGGGGTGCGCAGCGGGTGGTCTCTCGCTGCGGTCTCTATACGCGCCGGTCGTCCAGGCATAGCAGGCGTGGCACTTTCTCGACACCATAAGGGGTGCGCAGGGGGTGGTCTCTCGCTGCGGTCTCTATACGCGCCGGTCGTCCAGGCATAGCAGGCGTGGCACTTTCTCGACACCATAGGGGGTGCGCAGGGGGTGGTCTCTCGCTGCGGTCTCTATACGCGCCGGTCGTCCTGGCATAGCAGGCGTGGCACTTTCTCGACACCATGGGGGGTGCGCAGGGGGTGGTCTCTCGCTGCGGTCTCTATACGCGCCGGTCGTCCAGGCATAGCAGGCGTGGCACTTTCTCGACACCATAGGGGGTGCGCAGGGGGTGGTCCCTGAGCGCGGCTGCTATACGCGCCGGTCGTCCAGGCATAGCAGGCGTGGCACTTTCTCGACACCAGAGGGGTGCGCAGGGGGTGGTCCCCGAGCGCGGCTGCTATACGCGCCGGTCGTCCAGGCATAGCAGGCGTGGCACTTTCTCGACACCAGAGGGGGTGCGCAGGGGGTGGTCCCTGAGCGCGCGGCTGCTATACGCGCCGGTCGTCCAGGCATAGCAGGCGTGGCACTTTCTCGACACCAGAGGGGGTGCGCAGGGGGTGGTCCCTGAGCGCGGCCGCTATGCACGACGGTCGTCCAGGCACAGCAGGCGTGGCACTTTCTCGACACCAGAGGGGGGCGCAGGAGGTGGTCCCTGAGCTCGGCCGCTATGCGCGACGGTCGTCCAGGCACAGCAGGCGTGGCACTTTCTCGACACCAGAGGGGGTGCGCAGGGGGTGGTCCCTGAGCGCGGCCGCTATGCACGACGGTCGTCCAGGCACAGCAGGCGTGGCACTTTCTCGACACCAGAGGGGGGCGCAGGAGGTGGTCCCTGAGCTCGGCCGCTATGCGCGACGGTCGTCCAGGCACAGCAGGCGTGGCACTTTCTCGACACCAGAGGGGGGCGCAGGGGGTGGTCCCTGAGCGCGGCGCTATACGCGCCGGTCGTCCAGGCATAGCAGGCGTGGCACTTTCTCGACACCAGAGGGGGTGCGCAGGGGGTGGTCCCTGAGCGCGGCCGCTATGCACGACGGTCGTCCAGGCACAGCAGGCGTGGCACTTTCTCGACACCAGAGGGGGGCGCAGGAGGTGGTCCCTGAGCTCGGCCGCTATGCCGCTGAGTTGAGAGGAGTGCGGAGGAGTGCAGAAGGAGGAGTACAGAAGGATATGAGAGGATGAGTTGAGAGGAGTGCGGAGGAGTTGAGGGAAATGCGGAGGAATTAAGAGGAGTGCGGAGGAGTTAACAAAATGGGGTGGGACGAGGAGGAGGAGGACGAGGAGGAGGAGGAGGAGGAGGAGGACGACGACGACCACGAGTGCGGCGACGAATACAACGAGCACTACCAACACAACGAGTACGACGACGTCGAGTGCGACGACGACGAGTGCGACGACGAGTGCGACGAGCACGACGACGAATGCGAAGACGAGTACGACGGCGAGGTACGACGACGAGTACGATGACGAGTAAGACGATAGAGCGGCAACGAGTACGACGACGAGTACGACGAGTACGACAACGAGTACGACAAGTACGACGACGATTCGCGACGAGGGTTTAGAACGCAGCATTGCGCATAGATGATAATGACAAGCAAACACATAAGATTAAAAATCAGTATGTGGGGTTCCTCGGTAGCGTAATTCCCTGCCGCGCCGCACCCGCGTCTCACCTCACACCTCCCCTCCTCCTCACAGCACTGCTCAGCACAGCTGAGCTCAGCTCAGCTCAGCACGGCACAACTTAGCACAGCTCAGCTCAGCTCAGCTCAGCTCAGCTCAGCTCAGCACAGCACAGCACAGCGCAGCACAGCACAGCACAGCTCACCGCAGCACAGCACAGCACAGCACAGCACAGCACACAGCACAGCACAGCTCAGCTCAGCACAGCACAGCGCAGCTCAGCACGACGGTCGTCCAGGCACAGCAGGCCTGGCACATTCTCGACACCACAGGGGGTGCGCAGGGGGGGGTCTCTCACCGCGGCCGCTATGCACGACGGTCGCCCAGGCACAGCAGGCGTGGCACATTCTCGACACCACAGGGGTTGTGCAGGGGGTGGTCTCTCACCGCGGCCGCTATGCACGACGGTCGCCCAGGCACAGCAGGCGTGGCACATTCTCGACACCACAGGGGCTGTGCAGGGGGTGGTTTCTCGCCGCGTCCGCTATGCACGACGGTCGTCCAGGCACAGCAGGCGTGGCACTTTCTCGACACCACAGGGGGTGCGCAGGGGGTGGTCTCTCACTGCGGCCGCTATGCACGACGGTCGTCCAGGCACAGCAGGCGTGGCACATTCTCGACACCACAGGGAGTGCGCAGGGGGTGGTCTCCCACCGCGGCCGCTACGCACGACTGTCGTCCAGGCACAGCAGGCGTGGCACTTTCTCGACACCACAGGGGTGCGCAGGGGGTGGTCCTCACCGCCCGCTATGCACGACGGTCGTCCAGGCACAGCACTTCTCTGACCCGGCCGCTACGCGACTGTCGTCCAGGCCAGCATGCATTCTCGACACCACAGGGGTGTGCAGGGGGTGGTCTATCGACAGGCCCAGGCGTGGCTCGCTGGCGGGGTGGTCTCTCACTTACACGACGGTCGTCCAGCACAGCAGGTTGCACCAACACAGGGTGCGCAGGGGGTGGTCTCTCACCGCGGCCGCTATGCACGGCGGTCGTCCAGGCACAGCAGGCGTGGCACTTTCTCGACACCACAGGGGGTGCGCAGGGGGTGGTCTCCGACCGCGGCCGCTATGCACGACGGTCGTCCAGGCACAGCAGGCGTGGCACTTTCTCGACACCACAGGGGTGCGCAGGGGGTGGTCTCTCACCGCGGCCGCTATGCACGACGGTCGTCCAGGCACAGCAGGCTGGCACTTTCTCGACAACCACAAGGGGGGACGGCCGCTATCCGTCGTCGCCCAGGCACAGCAGGTGGCACATTCTCGACACCATAGGGGGTGCGCAGGGGGTGGTCTCTCACCGCGGCCGCTATCCGTGACGGTCGTCCAGGCACAGCAGGCGTGCACTTTCTCGACACCATAGGGGGTGCGCAGGGGGTGGTCTCTCACCGCGGCCGCTATGCCGACGGTCGTCCAGGCACAGCAGGCTGGCACTTCTCGACACCACAGGGGGTGCGCGGGGGGTGGTCTCTCACCGCGGCCGCTATCCGACGGTCGCGGCCACAGGCGTGGCACTTTCTCGACACCACAGGGGGTGCGCAGGGGGTGGTCTCTCACCGCGGCCGCTATGCACGACGGTCGTCCAGACACAGCTGGCGTGGCACTTTCTCGACACCACAGGGGGTGCGCAGGGGGTGGTCTCTCACCGCGGCCGCTATGCACGACGGCCGTCCAGGCACAGCAGGCGTGGCACTTTCTCGACACCACAGGGGGTGCACAGGGGGTGGTCTTTCACCGCGGCCGCTATGCACGACGGTCGACCAAGCACAGCAGGCGTGGCACACTCTCGACACCACAGGGAGTGCGCAGGGGGTGGTCTCTCACCGCGGCCGCTACGCACGACGGTCGTCCAGGCACAGCAGGCCTGGCACATTCTCGACACCACAGGGGGTGCGCACGGGGTGGTCTCCCACCGCGGCCGCTATGCACGACGGTCGTCCAGGCACAGCAGGCGTGGCACTTTGTCGACACCACAGGGGGTGCGCAGGGGGTGGTCTCTCACCGCGGCCGCTATGCACGACGGTCGTCCAGGCACAGCAGGCGTGACACTTTCTCGACACCACAGGGGGTGCGAAAGGGGTGGTCACTCACCGCGGCCGCTATGCACGACGGTCGTCCAGGCACAGCATGCGTGGCACTTTCTCGACACCACAGGGGGTGCGCAGGGGGTGGTCTCTCACCGCGGCCGCTATGCACGACGGTCGTCCAGGCACAGCAGGCGTGGCTGGCTGGTCTGATTACTTTGGCTTGTTATGGCTGGAACGACTGATCCGACTGGTCTGGTCAATCTGGCTGGTCTGGCTGATCTGGCTGGTCTGGTCAGTCTGGCTCGTCAGGATGGCGAAGCGGGATGTGATATGGTTTGTGAACACACGTGACATAAAGTAAGTATGTGGGGTTCCTCGGTTACGTAATGTTTATGTCACTTGTTGTTCCCCTATGGTCGTGCGTCGTGAGGCAGATCCGTGACAGTTGCTCACCTTACTGGGCTCGGCAGAAGCCGAGCATGCCCTGTGCCCGATGGTTGGTGCCTAACAGGCGGACGCTCGACAAAGTACCGCCCAGATTGGGGGAAAGGGAGGAGAAGGGAGGAGCTGTTTGGATTGCCGCGGCCAACCGCCGCAAGCTGTCGGGCCTTGACGGCTCCTCCGCCCACTTGAGGACGGCCGCGTCCTCAAGGCCACCAGCGGACGCCCACGACCTGGTGTTTTCAGCCCAGAGCCCCGATTCGCGCGAGCGCGCAGCGCTGGCAGCGCGCGCTTGGATTGCCGCGGCAACATCGCCTGCGCTGGCCTACCATGCTTGGGGAGGAACAGCCCAAACGTTCCGATGCGGAGCCTCCTCCTCCTCCTCCTCCTCCTCCTCCTCCTCCTCCTCCTCCTCCTCCTCGTCCTCCCTCCCTCCCTCCCTCCCTCCCTCCCTCCTTCTTTCCCTCCCTCCCTCCCTCCCTCCCTTTCTCCCCTTTGGCCCCCTTCCATACCACGACGGTCGCGCCACGGGGTCGGCGGCCTCCTGGCTCATGATGTCCCCGAGGTCGAGGTCGTCGGGCGCGAACCAGGCCTCCCCAAGGGGGGGGGAAGGGGGCACGCGTCCGGACGGCGGGCGGGGAGGGCAAAGGGGACAACCAGGACTCGACCCGACGATCCATCTGAAGGGGCCCAAGGACACACAAATACAAATACACACAAACAGTATCATTCCCTATATTTTCCCATCTGTTTTGGGTTTCTGTTTTCCCCCCCACCACTTCCCATATTTCCCCATATTTTCTGCGGAATCGACGATTCATTGTGCCTGTGTGTTTCTTTCCCTCCTGACCATGAGCACCAGCCGTGAGTGAAGCACGGAGCACGCCCTGTGCACGGTCTACGCTGCGCAGGAGCGTCGGTGGACAACGAAGAGCGACGGCCGACGGCCGTCGCACGGCATCTGGAGCGGCGAGCCTGAATGAAGACGGAGCTCGCCGCAAGGGCCGGGGCCTCGAGGTGGCGGGACGACGCCCCACGGGGCCGCGGACGGGGGGGGGGGGGGCGAGAAAGGGGAGGAGGGCGAAGAGCGGAGGCTCGCCCGCGGCAGCCGACTTCGCCTGGCTGCACGCGGGGGCGACCGCAGGCTTGGGAGGCAGGAGGCGTCCTTGGGCGTGCGGCTTCGCGATCGCGGCCCTCCCTCGCCCTCGTCCTCTTCCTCCTCCCTCGCTCCCTGGTCCTCCCTCGCCCTCGTCCTCCTCGCTCGCCCTCCCTCGCCCTCTGGAGAGAGGCGGAGGTTCCTGGGTCTGGCCCTCCCTCGCCCTCGTCCCCCGCGTCCTCCGGAGAGAGGGGGGGGGCGCCAGAGGCAGCAGAGGGGGGCGACACAGGCAGACCCTCTCGGGGGGGTTGCAGCGACCTGACATCGGCGGCACGTCGCAGACAGGTCGGGCGAATGCCTCGATAACTGGACGCGCCGGGGCGGGGAAGGGCCGTCTCCCGCTCTCCCAATGCACCTCCACAGCCTCCCCGTTGACTTCAGCAAGTGACGATTCCCCGTCCTCCTCCTCCTGGCTCGTGGCTGGGGGCGCTCGGGTCCGTCCTCAGCAGGCTTTCGCCAGCACATGCCTGTACACCACGTCGTGCACAGTTGGAAGTGCAGTTTCTGCGTCCTGCGGCGATAGGCCTAGGACCGATCTCGCCTGGGGGAGGTTGGAAAGGTGGAGGTGGAGAGAGTACGACACGACAGTAACGGCGAACGAGGCAGGAGAGGGGGCGAGGAGACCGAGGCGAGCGATTGGACACCCTGTCAGGTTTCGCTTCGAGACTTTGCTCACAAGAGACAAAAACTTGGGGCACGCAAGATAATGTGCTATAGCATCAAGCTTTGGGCAACCCAGGCAGCAGAGGAGCTCACCTCCTGGGTCACGAAATCTCGCGCGAGTGGGCCAACCTCCACAAAGAGTCTTTACAACAGCAATCGCCCACGAGGGCGGAAGGGAGTGGACCGCGACACGCACCTCTTCCCAGTTGATTCTGGCGACCGCGGGGAAGGAGGCGGGAAAATACGAAAGAAGGCGACGGGCGAAGGTCAGATGCAGGGCGGAGGGGAAGAGCGAGGAGAGGAGGCTGGCAGAGACGAGACGCTGGATCTTGTATTGTAGCTTTGGGTCAGCCCGAGCATTACGTGCAATCTGCACTGCGGTTGAGGCGGCGGCGCTCCATTTCGGATGGTTGGGGAATCCTCCATCGGCGTCGACCAGGACCTGGACAAGGGGGGGGACACCAGAAGGAAGGAGAGAGGTCACCAGCCAGTAACCGCACAACTGGGAGGTTCCGATCGGCGCATTATTTCATCTTGGCGTGCAGCCTTGGCCAGCCCTGGAAAGTGTGCACCGCACTGCGAATCAGAGTGGCAAGATTCATGACAGTGAGGCTCTAGAATCTCGGGCATCCCCAGTCAGGGTGGTTAAAGAAGTCTGCACGGGAAAGGTCGCAATGAGCGATCGCAAACTGACTGGCCAGGACAGCGCGCTCTTTTAGAGGAATGTGCTGGGGGAGGAGGGCAAACTGGGAGACGTAACCGAGGGTCGAGACCGATCTTTGATTGTAGAGCTTCGATGTGACTACTGGCGGCGGCCTAGCACGGGCAATTCCAGCGGCACGGGAGAAATATTTTCCAGAGGCTCAGTCCACATCTGGTGCACGACATCGGGGCCGAGCTTCATGCCGAGGTAGGTAAGATGTGACACGATCGACAATTTCGCCCACGCGGGCAGCTCGGCCTCGAGCCATCTCCCCAGGCGGGCTTTCAGCTCGGGCGAAAAGGCAGCGCAGAGGGGTACTGCGAAGCAGTTCACGATCTTCAGACGGAGTCCTGCGACTCGCTCTGCTGAGAAAACACAGCGTGAAGCTTCTTAAGCCACTCGATTCGATGGATGGCGCCGCCCACATCGTCGGCGCAGCATCGGATGATGCCCCGACACTTCCTCAAAATGGACATCCTGAAGTGGGCGTTGAAGGGCTCGGATGCAGGGGCGCACAAAGTCCCCGAGGCAGGGCAGCCCTGAACGATGCCAGACCCAAGGAAAAAGATGGGGAGGAGGGGGGGGGGGGGCCAGCCTGACTGAAACAGCACACAAAGGAATACATAAGTTGGTAGAAGATTAGTAAGGGCGGGGGGAGGGAGCACGCCGAGAGGACAAGGAAAATCCATTTGTAGGAAACGGAGGGGAAGGCGTGACTGTAGTCGAAGGCGAGGAGGAGGGGGAGGCGCTCAGAAGCCGATGGTTCGAGTCCCGTCATTCTCGCGTACGCGTCGAGCTCGAACATGTTCATGCCGGGGTTTCGTGATGGAATAAAGCCCCTTTGCGTTTTGTCGGTTTTGTCGGGAAGTTCTTTCGTCAGCTCGCGCGTGCAGACAGCCGCGACCACCTTGCAGTCTGCGCTCTTAAGACCTAGCGGCCTCGTCGCACCAGGCTCGCGCACAGGGCCAGCAGCGTCGCCAGGCAGATCGCCTTTAGCCAAAAAGACGCCTCGGACATCATTGAAGTTGAGCCCCATCTGGTTCCCCTCTAGCATCCAGTGCATGACCTCCGTGAGCATCTTGGGGCCCTCTGGGTGGTGCTGCCAGGCCTTATATGGGAGCCCATCGGGTCCTGGGGCACTTGGAGGGCACTGGCGGAGATGTCGGGCAATATCATATTGGGTGGGAGGCTTGAGGTAGGAGAGGTCGATGTCACCCGTAAACTTCTGGACATACCTTCTGGCCGCAGGGCTATCTATGGGCTTCTCCGAAAAGACTTCCCCCCAGTGCCGAGCCAATCCACCAAGCACGAGCTTCGGGTTGTGGGTAACGGATCCGTCAGGAAGGGCGAGGCCAGCAAGGCCAGGCTTTCGGCCGTAGGGCAACCAGAGTCTTCCGCGGCGTTCTAAACCCTTGAGCTTCCGCACGAGTTTGGCTCTGGCACGGGCTGGGGTATCCTCGCCTAACTGCTGCTTGGTCCTCTTCTGGGAGTCCGCAATCAGGCGCAAGTGGACATCATTCGTGAGCTGAGTGAACCTAACAGGATCCTTCAGCTCGACCGCGGTGCTGAAAGCCGGCAGGTAAAGATGTTCTCGAGCGATAGAGTGGGCCAGAGTAAGCCGATCCGCGAGCGTCCGATCTCGCTTCCAGAGGGCCCTGGCGATCGAGCGACACACGATGTACTGCGATGAGGGTTCCAGGGGTCTCTTCACGACGATCGAGCCCCTGGCAAATCGGGCTGCCTCTTTCATCACCATCTTGTGGTACTCCAGGCGCTGTGGCACCGACATGCCCTCGCACGATGACTGCAGCAGCACCGTCGTGATAAAGCTAGCGAACCCGGGCGCACTGAAAAGGTCAGGGTGCGCTGGCCTATCTTCAGGAGGTAGAGGTCTGCTAGGCGAGATGGAGAACATGAGCGCGCCGTGGTCGGAGAGGTGAGTGCGATTCAGGATTTCGGGGAGGCCGCGCACCCTAGTGACCGTGCTCAACTGCGTCAGGCTCCAGCCTGGCCAGGACACAAAAGCGCGATCGATCCTGGCTAAAGTCCGCGTCCCTTCATGGAAAAGTGTGAAATCCTCGCTGTCCAACTCAACCATTGACTTCAAAATCGGATCCCAGGCCCTGTCGGAGGTCCGCCGCGGGTCTAGGGAGGGGCCCTGGGAGCCGGCGGCAGGGCCTTCGGGAGCTTGGGCGCCAAGGTCAGGAGAGAAGTGGTCGAGCGGAACGGGAGGGCAACTAGCGATATTGAGGTCTCCGTGAACGACGACAAGTTTGCGAAGAGGGTCTCGATCAGCTTCCTGAAGGTCCCTTTGGATGCTCCGGAGTACCCTATCTCGAGTTCCCGCGGTGAGCCCACGGTTGTGGACGTTGTAGTGTACCAGGGAGACTTGGTCCTGAAAACAAAACTGCGCACGGAGAACCCGTCCTTCTACCAGTGCTTCTTCAGAGACTTGAGGAGGATGAGGATGATGGAGGGCACGAAAGCTGGGGAAGAACGTGATGACGCCGCCAGCTGGATGCCCTGGCTCGCAACGTCGGAACGAAGAGCAGGCCTAAACAGGTCGGTGCAGATTATACAGATAATCTTCGACCCGGTGCCTATCTCCGTGCGTCTCCTGGACGGCAACAATCGAGTTGGGCGAGATGAGCTTGGAGAGGTAGCGCAACTTGCGATCTCTAAGCCGCAAGTCGTGGTGGAATAACGCTCTCGCATTCCACGATGTACGTGCGAGCCCCACGTGCGAGGATGAAACCCCTCGCCACTGTTTAAAGAAAGTGTCAAAGAGACCACTGGATGTCCTGTGAGTTAGAAAGGTGCTTCTGGATGTTCTGCGCGATCGTATCCTTGTCCATGCGCAGCTCCGCGAGGTTGGCCAACACCCATTCCACTTTGTGGTCTGAGTCCGCACTCGGGATGACGCGGATGAGAGGCTTCCAGCGATGCGATAACCCACCGCGGGCCTTGTTCGCGAACAGTTCCACCTGCGGGTAGAGCTCGTGGATCGTTCTGCGCAGCAGTTTGAGCAAGAGCTCGACTTTGACTCGGTATAAAGATTTGTCAGCAGAGACATGCACTTCGACGGTTTGGTTCTGAACATCCTGAGCATTGAAACGGCGCCAGTTGTTCGGGCCGATCTTGAGCTGGGACAAGCACATGTTGACCTTCCTGGTTGCAAAGGCTGGCGCGCCTTTGAATTGCAACGTGAATATTTTGGAGGTGGGCTCAGAGACCCGGTCGAAGTCATTCTCACCACAGTTGGCCGCCTCCAGCCAACTACGGACACTCTCCAGGATATTTGACTTAGGAACCAGCGTCTTAGTACGGCAAATGATGATGGTGGGGTCGGGCTCACGCTGGAACGATGAATTGACCTCAACCTTGGTTGGGGTCTCCGAGCGCATGAGGCCGATTTCCTTCTGGAGCTGGGTGATCTTCGTGTCGAGGGCCTCGATGAGCTTGGCCTGGGTGGACTGAGTGGCCTCCACTGTGGCCATGCGCTTCTCGACCTGCTGACCCAGCTGCGAGCAACTCCGCTGGACGGTCGAGGCCAGCGCGGTGACTGAGGTCTGGATGGCATTGATGGCAACCAACAGCTCGTCTTCGGTACTGTCCACGTATGTGCGCAACTCACCGACGGGGTCGTCCTCACCAGGAGCATGTTGGGCACGGCGGACTGGCTGAGGGGTCGGGCGACGGGCGGGGGCCTCAGAACGGCGAGTAGCTCCATCACGGCCACCGTCATGACGAGCAGCGCTGCGAGCCACACGGCGAGCCCCAGCAGGCCCTGTAGCTCCTTCGTCGGCAGACTCAAAATCTTCGTCTCGTGTCGCTTCATGGGGCGAGCGACTGCGATCATCCTGGCGTTCACTGTCGGGGAACGTCGGCGCGGCCTCCAGTTGCTCAGCCAATTGAGCAGCCTCGGCGGCGTCCATGGCTGAGGGACTGAGCTGAAAGGATCGCGAAAAGTCGTCTGCTCGATGCCTGAAAGGATCCCACGGCGCACGAGCGCTCCCGTGGGGGTCGTGGGTGCAAAGGACCAGGCCAAAGGCCTTGAAAGAGTGGCCACGGACGGGCCACAAAGCTAATCGCTGATTCTCGGGCGTTTATAGCCCTTCACAACGTTTAGCCTTGAGCCAAAATGGCTACGGACCTCCTCCTCCTCCTCCTCCTCCACCTGCTCCTCCTCCTCCTCCTCAACCTCCTCCTCCTCCTTGTCAGCCTCCTCCTCCTCCTCCTCCTCCTCCTCCTCCTCCTCCTGCTCCTCCTCCGCCTCCTCCTCGTCCTCGTCCTACTCATCCGATCCCCCGTGCAACAGGGAGCGCGCCCGCACCATCTTCGACGGAACCAGACGTGTGGGCGATCGCCGACGCACACCCTGGCCTGGCGCAAGGAGGCGTCGAGCGGCTCGACCACATGCGGCCACGCAACACCAAGTGAGCGCATGATCTGCATCCTTATCAATCGCTTTCTCCTTGTCGCAGCACCCACGTGCCCTTTCGGTGCACGGTCGTCCTTTCCCTTACTGCTCCGAGGGCACCAGTCGACCTGTTGAATTCAAGCCCGAACCGAGGCGGAGGAGGAGGAAGAGGAGGGGGAGGTGGAGGAGGAGGAGGATGAGGAGGAGGAGGAGGGGGAGGAGCAGGAGGAGGGGGAGGAGGAGGAGGAGGAGAAGGAGAAGGAGGAGGAGGAGGAGGATTAGGAGGAGGAGGAGGACGAACATGCCCCTGAGAGTTGGCAGAGGCATGCGTTCCCCTCCTGGCACGCACGGCTCTCACGCACGAGCCTGACCGTGGACGTTCCCGAAGCAGCCTCGCTGCGACGCGAAGCACAGCGTGGCCCTGGCAGTGCCGGCGACGGCCAAATACTGCGGAGGCGAGGCCCTACGAATTCGCACAGCCAACAGCGAGCGGACCCGAGCAGGCCAGTCCGTGGAAGAGCTCCACACCCTCGGCGCCCACAGTCGCACGCCTGGATGGCGCTCCCAGGCGAGCTCGTGGCGCAAGGGGAAGACATCGGACGGGCAAAGCTTCAGCGACTGGCACAGTACAATGAGACGATCAAGCACGAGTCCCAGCATCTCGAGCCTGGCAGACTCCACCCGACACTGCAAAATGTGGACGACGCACAAGGGAGACCTCAAAAGGATCTGGATCGCGTCGGACCCGAAGGAAGTCGAGGACACAGTGGTGAATGCGATGCATTGACGCGGCCACGACTACCCAACGGTCGGGATAACAGAGTGCCAGCTCTCATTCTGAGATGATACACACGGAATCGCAGATCGCGCCTGACTTTAGAACATTGGTCGTCAAGCCGTTGTCAGAGGTGGGTGGGAGCAAAGTACGTAGAGTACAAGCGTGGCCTTGAGTCTTACGGCGCCAGCTAGAGATGAAGTCAGCATGCGAGTAGTACCTGGAATGCCAGTCGCAACTTCGAGTGGATACGGGGACCAGCTGACGCATCTCTGCAGAGTCGTTCGCTCGCTCGTTCCTGCATCCTCCTCCTCCTGCTCCTCCAGATGTGGTTGTCCCGTCCACTGCCTCCTCAGTCATCTCTCCTCGTCCTCACCCTTACGCCCTCCACACTGCATACTCGTCATGCTCCTCGCACAGTTCTCATCCTCCTCCTCATCATCGTCCTCCTACGCGTTCTCCTCCTCCTCCCCCTCCTCCTTATCCTCCTCCTCCTCCTCCTCCTCCTCCTCCTCCTCCTCCTCATTCTCCTCCTCCTCCTCCTCCTCCTCCTCCTCCTGCTCCTCCTCCCCCTCCTCTTCCCCCTCCTACTCCTCCACCCTCCATCCCCCCTCCGTCCCTCCCTGTCTCCCCCCCTGCCACCTTCAATACCTCCTCCACCTCCTCCTCCTCCTCCTCCTCCTTCTCATCCTCCTCCTACGCATTCTCCTCCTCCCTCACGCCCGCTCGCCTCCTCCGGCTGCTGCTCCTGCTGCTGTTAATGTTGCTGCTCATGCTGCTGCTCCGGCTCGTCCTGCTCCTCCTCCGTCGCCTCTTCCTCTTCCTCCTCCTCCTCCTCTCCTCTTCCTCCTCCTCCTCCCCCTCCTCCTTCTCCTCCTCCTCCTCCTCCACCTCCGCCTCCTCCTCCTGCCCCTCCTCCTCCTCCTCCTCCACCTCCGCCTCCTCCTCCTCCTCCTCCTCCTCCTCCTCCTCCTCCTCCTCCCTCCATCCCACCTCCGTCCCTCCCTGTCTCCCCTCCTGCCTCATTCAATACCCCCGACGGCCGCGCCACGGGGTCGGCGGACTCCTGGCTCAAGGTGTACCCAACGGGGTCCCGGCCACCCCCCAACAAACTTTCTCCATTTTAGCCCCTCCTCCTCCTCCTCCGCCTCCTCCTCCAGTTCCTCCTCCTCCGCCTCCTCCTCATCCTCATCCTCCTCGTCACCATCATCATCATCACCATCATCATCATCATCATCATCATCATCATCATCATCATCATCATCATCATCATCATCATCATCATCATCATCATCAGCATCATCATCATCATCATCACCATCATCATCAGCATCATCATCATCATCAGCATCATCAACATCCTCATCATCATCATCATCATCATCATCAGCAGCAGCATCATCATCATCAGCATCATCAACATCCTCATCATCATCATCATCATCATCATCATCATTATCATCATCATCAGCATCATCATCACCATCAGCATCATCAACATCATCATCATCATCATCATCATCATCATCATCATCATCATTATCTTCATCATCAGCATCATCAGCATCAAAATCATCGTCGTCACCATCATCAGCAGCATCATCAGCACCATGAGCATCATCAGCAGCATCATCATCATCAGCAACATCATCAGCATCATAATAATCAGCAGCATCATCACAATCATCAAGAGCATCAGCATCGTCATCATACTCATCAGCATCATCACCACAACTAGGATCATCATCATCAGCATCAGCATCAACATCCGCATCATCATCACCATAATCATCATCATCAGCATCATCATCATCAGCAGCAGCCGCAGCATCGTCAACACCAGCATCAGCATCAGCATTATCAGCATCATCCTCAGCAACAGCATTATCAGCAGCATCATCAATCTCATCATCACCGACAACCACGTCATCGATACCATCACCATCTTCATAATCACCATCATCAGCATCATCATCATCAACATCATCATCAGCGACATCGTCGTCAACAGCATCGCCATCGTCATCATCGACAACAGAACCATTAGCGGTGTATCAGCATCATCAGCATCGCCATCAACATCAACAGCATCATCGGCATCGTCATCAACATCATCATCAGCAGAGGTCGCAATGCCATAAGCAACGGCACCGTCTCATCATCATCAGCGTCAGCATCACCTTCATCATCAGCAGCAACCACATCAGCAGCAGCAGCAGCAGTATACTCACCAGCATCGTCACCAATACCGTCGTCATCATCGTCATCGTTTTCATCATCATCAGCAGCAGCACCATCAGATTCGACATCATCAGCAAAAGCAGCAAACTCATCAGCAGCAGCATCAGTATCAGCAACATAATTCCGATCGTCATAAGCGTCGTCATCATAATCATTGCCATCCTCCGCATCGTCATCACCTTAATCACATCATCCTCGTCATCATCATCCGCAGTAGCATCAACATCATGATAAGCATCACCATCATCAGAATCGTCAGCATCACCATCATCATCAACAACAGTATCAGCATCACCATCCTCATCACAAGCATCATTATCATCAGCATCATCATCACCACCGCCACCAGCATCACCGACGTCAGCAGCACCAGCAGCAACAATCTCAGCATCAGCATCACGAGCATCAAGGTCCCCATCAGCAGCATCATCAACATCGCCACCAACAGCACCGTTATCAAAATCATCATCAGCAGAGGCCGCAATGTCATTAGCATCGACACAACCACACCATGATCATGAGCAGCATCATCATCAGCATCAGCATCAGCAGCATCATCATCAGCAGCAGCACCATCCACGCATCGTCACCGATAGCATCGTAATCTTCATCATAAGCATCATCATCATGACCATCATCAGCAGCACCATCATCAACAGCAGCATCATCATATCCATCGTCGTCATCAGCAGCAGCATCATCAGCAAGGTAACCCCGATCGTCGTAAAGGTCACCATATAATCATCGGAATGATAAGCAACGCCATTACCATCAAGACGGCACCATCGTCATCATCATCCGCATCATCATCAACACCATCACCGTCATCATCATCATCATCAGCATCATCATCATCATCATCATCATCATCATCATCATCATCATCATCATCGTTATCGCCATCGTCATCATCATCACCATCATCATCCTAAGCATCGTCAACATCAGCAGTCGCATCATCATCATCCTCAGCAGCAGCACTATCAGCACCATCACCCTCAGCATCATCATCATCAGCATCATCATCATCATCATCAGCACCATCATCATCATCATCATCATCAACAACAACAACAACAACAACAGCATCATCATCACAATCGCCATCATCATCAGCATCAAAATCAACAGAATCGTCATTATCAACAGCATCATCATCACCACCACCACCAGCATCGCCGACGTCAGCATCATTCGCAGCAACATTCTCAGCATCAGCATCACGAGCATGAGCGTAACCATTAGCAGCATCATCAGCAGCAGAAACAGCAACGATATCGGCATCAGCATTAGCATCACCATAATCATACCATCATCATCCTCATCACCACATCCACCATCGTCGTCGTCGTCACCATCATCATTGCCACAACCACAACCATCATCAAAACCATCATCCGCATCAATACAAATGACGTCACGCATACCAACATCATCACCATTACCATCACCATCACCATCATCATCATCATCATCATCATCATCATCATCATCATCACTTAAGCGCGCCCGTTGTGTTACAAGAGGGCGAATCGGGTTCAGAGTTACCGATAATTCCCTGTTCGAGCTTCCCATAATTTCCCTATAAGCTCCCTAGAATTCCCTAATTCCAACAATTTCCCTGCAACATCCCTATACTTGCCTATAGTCTCCCTATCATTCCCGCCTGCTCCAACCTATGATTATGGGCGTCAGTCATACTCCGTCTTACATGGTATTCCTATATTACACGTAGAGGGGGTGGGGCTACAGGAACACCACACCCATGGACCTCAAAGGCCTAGAGGAACCCTGGGGAGGCACGGGAGGAGGCACGGGCTCGGCACTCGAAGCTCTCGCCTGGTCCAGCTGCTGAGGGCCCTCACCAGGGGGCCTCGTCGGGCCCTCGGGGTCCCCAGGGTCCCGAGGAAAGGGCTCGGAAGAGGTGGAGGAAGAGGAGAAGGAGGAGGAGGAGGAGGAGGCGGTCCCGAATTAACGGGAGTTACCGTCCAGGCATTAGAGGGAAAAATTTCCCGGGAGGTCCCGGGAGGTGGGGCCCCGTGAGGTAGGGGCCTTCCCGGTAATTCGTTGTGATCGTCTTAATCCGTATAATTAACGGGAAATCCGCGGGAAGAGTTCCCGGGAGGTGGGGCCCCGGGAGGTCCCCGGGAGGTCCGTTAATTCTGGGCGATAATCCCCGAACCCTTGGACGGTAATCCCCAGCAATGAAAATCATGTGGGGCGAGGGGTGGGGGAGCTCGGGTTGCTCTCCTGCAGTTGCGCCTCGCCGAGAGCCTTCCAGAGGCGCCGGAGTCGCCCTGGACGGCTGCCCGAGGCCCGAGGAGGATCCAGGCCCCGCCCCCCTCGGGCGCCAGGCTGACGAGTCCCTCGAGACCGAACTTGACAGGTTTATCGACGATCTCTCTCCTCCTCCTCCTCCTCCTCCGCCTCCTCCTCCTCCTCCTCCTCTTCTTTTTCTTCTTCGTATTAGTATTCTTATTATTAGTAGTCTTAGTCTTCGCATTCGTATTATTATTATTATTATGATTCGTATGATTATTTTGATTATTAATAGTACTAGTATTATTATTAGTATCATTATTATTATTATTATTCGTATTATTATTATTATTATTATTAGTATCATTATTATTATGATTAGTATTATGATTATTATGAGTATTATTATTATTACTATTACTATTGTTATGATTATGGTTCTTATGATTCTTATGATTATTATGATTCTTAATATTATTATGATTATTATGCTTATTACTATTATTAGTATTATTAATATCATTATTATATTAAGATTGGTGATAGCCGCATCATCATTATTATTAATATTATCATTACTATTAGTATTATTATCCGTATGTTTATTCTTATTGTTAGTATTACTACTATTATTGTAATTACTTGTTTTTTATATTCTTATTAGTCGTCTTCTTCTGTTAAGTAGCATTATTATTCTTATTATTTGTTTCTGAATATTCGTATTAGTATTAGCATTATTCTTATTATTACTATTATTTTTAGTATCAGTATTCGCATTCTTCTTATTATTATTTTAATTATTACGGTTCTTATTAGTAGTGTTATCATTCGTAGTATTATTATTCGTATTATTATTGTTAGTATTCGTAGTATTGTTGGTATTAGTAGTATTAGTACTATCGATATTACAATTATTATTCCTCCTCCTCCTCGTCCTCGGCCTCCTCCTCCTCCTCCTCCTCCTCCTCCTCCTCCTCCTCCCACAATTACACAATACGAAAATACTCTCCCACTTCCCCTGATGGCGTCCCGAAGATATCCGACACCCCCCCGCGTACTGTTTTTTACTCAGGATTCCCCGGAAACGGGTTTTCGCCTGCGTTTTGTTTCAAAATGCTGCTCTCGCTGAGGCGCCGGCCTCATTTCTGTTTCCGAATCGTTCCGAATCGTGTTCCCGCTGCAGCGTGGGCCTCATTTTCGGATCGGTGTATGGCCTCAGTCGTTCAGGATGGCGTTCTCGCCCCAGCGCGGGCCTCTTTCTCGCGCGCCCATCCGCCCGCCACCACCGCGCCGCACCACCACCAACACCACCACCACCACCACAACCACCACCAGCACCACCACCACCACCACAACCAGCACCACCACCACCACCAACACCACCACCACCACCACCACAACCACGCACACACGCACGCACGCACGCACGCGCACCACAACCCACTACGCACGCGCGCGCGGAGCCGCAGGTCCGCTACGACACGCGTCCGCGGATAGAGAACATCAGCGCCATGGTAAGGGATGGGAGGGAGGGGTAGGACGTCAGATATGACGCGAGCGCACCTAGTTTGTTCCTCCTCCCCGTTCCTCCTCCTCCTCCTCCTCCTCCCTCCTCCTCCTCCTCCTCCCCTCCTCCTCCCCTCCTCCTCCTCCTCCTCCTCCTCCTCCTCCTCCTCCTCCCTCCTCCTCTCCTCCTCCTCCTCCTCCTCCTCCTCCTCCTCCTCCTCCTCCTCCTCCTCCCTCCCTCCTCCTCCTCCTCCTCCTCCTCCTCCTCCTCCTCCTCCTCCTCCTCCTCCTCCTCCTCCTCCTCCTCCTCCTCCTCCTCGTGCGATGACTCCGACGACGAAGCCAAAAATGAAGAGGGTTTTGGCGAGGGCGCCCGACGACGACGGCCCCCCAGCGCGGGGTTGGCGGGGCGCCCGCCGGCAGGGGCCTCGGGCTCTGGGAGCTCTGCCTGGGCGACGACCACCACGACGAAGACCACGATGACAACGACGACGACGACGACGACGACGACGACGACGACGACGACGACGACGGCGACGGCGACGGCGACGGCGACGGCGACGGCGACGGCGACGGCGGCGACGACGGCGGCGATGGCGGCGGCGACGACGGCGACGGCGACAGCGAAATCGAGGACGAAGGCGACGGCAAAAGCGACGGCGACGGACATTCTTCGTTTCGGAGGCTTTCAGAGGGGTTTTCGCTTTCACGGCTGGACGCGACTCGACGGGCCGACCGGGATGGATATTGGGAAGGGTCCAGGGACCGATTCCGAATACATTTCGGGCGGAGGGCGAGACTGCGGAAAAAAGATCGGAGGGGTAGAAGAAGGGTAAGTGGAAGGAGGGGGATGAAGATATCAAGGGAGAGGACGAGAAAAAAGAGGACCCCCCCTCGTCTCCTGATCCCCCTCCTCCTCCTCCCCCCCTCCTCCTCCCGAAACAGACCCAACGCAGGCGTTGGGGTGTTTGGCCTTTTTTAACACGCGCGAAAGGCGACGCCGAACTGTGCACGGGCGGCCTCAGCCCGCGCTCTCTGCACGTAGGCGGGCTGCATGTCTGAAAACATAAAGAGTTCACTGCATGCGATTTCTCCCTGATCGAACGGTCGAGCCAAGCTCTTGGGGCAGGTCTTTGCCTTACCTCCGCACGCGCCAAGCCCAGGCCCATAAGCACGTGCGACACCGCTCCCAAGCGGAAGTGCGCACGCTATCTGGGATGCCGTCGCGCATCTCAGGCTACAGGCCGTCGCAGCACTGGGTACCTTTCTTTAACAAGACAGACTCGGTGCGTCCAGTCGGGCTGTTTGCATCCTCAGCTGGGCGCAGTCAGAAGTCGTGCGCGGCGCGTGCTTGAGGACGTGCGCGAAGCCAGCGTCGATGTCATCGTCGCCCATGTCGAAGAAGGCGTCGACTTTGCCCTTCTGCTTGACCTCAGGGGAAAGATGAAACTGTCGACACTGTTGGCCCCCCAGGTGCTCGAAGGTGCACTGCCAAACGCGGACGCCGACCTTGGGGCGCTGGAACACGAGCTTCCGCACGCTGCCGAAAGCGCGCTTAGAGAAGGCCTGGAACCGCATCTTCGTCTGAGATGGCAGAACAACGCGCTTGATGATGGCTTTGGCGCTGTCCCCTGTGTCCAGCAAAATTTCAGCTGGGAGTCAGCAGGCAAGGGCTCCTTGAAGCAGAAGGGGATGGGCAAGGTGTGGCAGGCGTTGCTCTTGGAAACCCCACGACACTGCGCTTCCATGTCCTCTGGGATTGCGTCGGCGTGATTTATGATTAAGTCCGCCCAGCGCACGAGTTGTCGAGCGGTGACGCCTCCGTGGTAAATCCCACGAATGAGTCAGTGTTACCCTGTGGGGGAAAAGGGGTAACTACGCACTCCTGGAAGGGGGCGGCAGAAGTAGCCTTCGGTCAAGGCCTTGGCGCCCTCGTAAGCCGACATGGGTGGCAGGGGGCGCGGGTCCAAACGAGGGGCCTGCGAGCGTGTTGGGGGTGCACAGAAGCTTCAGCCGCAAAAGCTACGGATGGCCTCTAACGCAGCGCTGCGAAGTTGCTTTGCAGCGGTGGCGTCGCGGTCGCTGGCTTAGAGTCAGCGCCGATGCAGGCACGCATCGTCATCGCTGCGGTCCGCGTTTGCGTTCGCCAGCGGGGGGCATACTTTTTGAGGATGCCCTCTAATGCAGCCCCCGCCTCCTCTTTCTCCGTTCCCTCTTCCACTTCCTCCTCCTCTTCCTCCTGCTCGGGGGCCGAGTCGGCCCAGCCAGCACTCCCTCCCGGGCCCCGCTCGGTCGAGGCGCCGGTTACCCTGCCTCCCGGGCGCGGTGGGGTCGAGGCGCTGGCGGAGGCGGCGGCTGCGGAGGCAGCAGCGCGCGCTCACCACCTCGCCCGGGTGAGCACGCTGGCGCCGACGTCGTCGCCGCGCGCGGGAGTGGGCGCGCGGCGTGCTGCCGCGGCGCCGCTGGGCGTGAGCGGGGGGGACGCGCAGGCGCGCCCCCCCGCCCGCGTGCCCTCCCCCCCCCTCCCCTCCCGCGCCTCCTCCCTGCCCTTCGCTCGTCTGTCGTCCGTGGCTGGTCTGTCGTGTCGTGGCCACTGGGTTCCGCCTGCGCTTGAAGAACATGTGTTGCAACATCGTTGATGCGTCTTGGCTTGACACTGGCCTTCCACCTCCTCCTCTTCCTCCTCCTCCTCCTCCTTATGCTGCTGCTGATGCTGCGGCCGCTCCTTTCTCCCCTGTTCTGTCGGACGTGCTTGAACATACGGAGACACCGTGGCAGGCCTACACGATCGTGATCTTAGGGTGTCGACCAAATAATCCATTCTTGTCCGCTTCGCCCAGCCTCCACGGGAGGCGGCACGAGAGGCATGGGTCACATAAACAGAATTATCCAGCGCGATGGCCTTTGGCCTTTGCGGTGAACGAAGACACGGACCCGCCCGTGCAAATGCCAGAACAATGCGTTGCCTCCCTCCCTCCTTTCCCCCTCCTCCCTCCAGCTCCTCTGGCCACCGCTCCTCCCCCCCGGCCATCCCTCCCTCCCTTCCCCCTCCTCCCTCCCGTTCCCCCTCCTCCCTCCCAACCTCCCTCCTCTCCTCCTCCTCCTCCTTCCTCCCCCCCTCCCTCCTCCCTCCTTTCCCCCCGCCCTCCCTTCCCCTCTCGGCCCCGCCCCCCCCCTCCCGAGCGGCAGAGAGGGCAGAGGCCGCCTCGCTCGCCCTGTCGAAGCGCTCCACGACCTCCCCGAGGGGGAGGGGGGGAGGGCAGGGGGCACTGCCCTTGACGAGCTCGGGTGCGCGGCGCGGGGGGCGCGCGTGGGCGGCTGCGGCGGATGCGCGCGCGGGCCTCGGAGGACGTCGGAGGATCTCGGAGGACGCCGGAACACATCGGGGGGGCCTCATGGGGCCTCGACGGGGTGTTCGGGGCCCCTCCATGGCCCCACGGCACCCCACAAGCCAAGACGGCGCGGGGGGCTCTTCCGACGGGGGGTGGCAGGGCGCGCAGACGGCGAGGGCATGCGGCGGACGCGCGGAGGGGCTCTTTGGGGAGGGCACGGCGTTCGGTACCCCATTGATCTTAGAGAGCGCCAGCAGCAGCAGCAGCAGCAGAAGCAGCTTCGTTTGCCCGCGGCCCACAGTGCATGCCAGCGCCCCAAAGGGCCGTCTTCGGGGATCAGGTCGCATTCGTTTCGATGAGGGGAGTTGGTTGACCTCAGATGGCCTACACAAGCCGCGCGGCCTACCAGTGGGCCACGGCGGTCTGCGACATCTTTCCGAAAGTTGCGATCCTGAGTGCGTCGGTCGACGCGGCCATCATCCGAGCGAATTCGAAGAAGCACCTTTGGCAGGGGGCAGCGACTCCTGAGAATTTGCGGCCCTCACCCTGCAGAGACTCGGGCGGGAGTTCCAGAACTTTAGCACGGTGGTGTCAGACCTTACCTTGGGCAGGTATGGCACTTGTCTCAGATTGCGCATGTAGAGTTGCGTGTGCAAGTCAGAGCTGGAGCCATCAGAGTCTCGGACTGTCTTCATTTGACCCATGGGCGGTTCTTCCTGGGTGTCCTCTCTTCTGGAATGCTCTCCGGCCCCTTCGGCGCTCCCTCGCCCCCTTGGGGCCCAAAACATCATCGAGCCTCGGTGAGCCCCGTGAGCAACGTGCAGGGCTGAACCTAAACAGTGTTCTTCGTTTTCGTTGTGTTTCGATGTCCCTCGTGTTGTCTCCAGTCCGCCTTCACCGCAAAACGAGGTCGAAACGACAACGGCCCGCGGAATCGCCGAGACACCGTTTAGGTCCAGCCCTGGGAAATGGCGGAGAGGTCTGCGCGCGCCATGTGTCCGCCCCCTCTTGGGCTGACCCCCCGCCCAAAAACCCAAAACCGCCGGTGGCGTGGGGAAGATCGCCCTGGGACAGGTCGCCTTTCTGGGCTCCCTGCCGTCCGATGGGTCGACCCTCTGGCCTGGGAATCCAAGGGGGGTCGAGGGCTGGGCTTTGCGCAGGTAGGCAGCTGAGGGCAGGTGGCAGTAGCCCGCTACGGACCTCTAAGCACATTTCGTGGAAACCACGAAAGGTTCTCAGAACATTGCTTGGCAGGGCTATAGGCACGCCGGGACGCTTCGCCACTGCTTGACGAAAGTAATGACAAGCCTCGCGAGGGCGGTCTGGGTGCCCGCCCCCCTCGGGAGAGCAGGGGTCCCGCTTTCCCACGGGCCGAAGCAAACGGCCAAAAGGACAGGGAGGACTCGGCAGCGTTTCTGCCTCCGCAGTGCGCGATGGCCCCGCTCGACCCCGGCTGCGACTTTCAAGGGGCTCTGGACGTTCTCCTGGGTGGGCCGGGCTCAGGGGGGCGTCTGCGGAAGGTCCCAGGATCCACCTCCGGGCGCCGTTCTGGTCCAGTTTCAAGCCGTCTGGTATCAAGGCGGCCAAGACGGCCACGCACTGCTCGTGTTCGGACGTCCACAGTGGCAAGACCACCATGCGAAAAGGAAGGCCAATGACTCTGCCGATAAGGATGCGAAGCCAGGTGCAGCCAAACATGTAGTCAGTGAGGCAGACGTGAACCTGCACAATGGCTTCAAATATTTTGCGAAGGAGACTGCCTGGTGAGCGGCACATCTCGAGGTGCAGTTGCAAGCGATCGACGAGACTCGTCAGGAAAGCCTGTGCCCGATTCTGTTGGGTTGCCGCCTCCTGAGCCAGATCTAGGGCCACGGGCGGGGAGGGTTTGAGCAACGGGATGGGGGTGTCCTGGAGAGACGGACTCGACTGGGCCGATGTGGCCACTACTGCCTTGCATTTGAAGGGCCATGCATTGATGCGCTGCGAGATCAAGTCTCGACAGTGAGCTGGCGAGACCCTCATGTGCTGCGCTCGATGTGGAGCCTATTGTGAGGATTCGAGGCCTGGCCAGCTCTTGCGAACGGGGTGCAAGGGGCACCCTAGGTCTCCTCAGGTCCGAAGCCAAGTGAGGAGGGTCAGAGACGGCAAGCATTGAGTCGGGCCTGTCCCCCTACAGGGGGATTTTGGACGAAAATAAAAATAGTCAAAAAGTAGCCAGAAATACCAGAAAATATTCAAAACATCG
>CAUYUJ010015557.1:89904-162404 GCA_963575745.1 Prorocentrum cordatum | reverse complement strand
GTTTGAACGTTCTTGAACCTTCTCGGGCACCTGTAGACCTCCGGGGTCCAGAAGATATGTTGCGTGCTAGCTCGCGCCCCAGGTAGATGGAGCAGGGCGCACTGGGAGCCGCGGAGCCTCCCATGTTGTCGGCGAAAGAGGTACACCTACACTTGGCTATCCTGCATTCCATGGGTCATCCATCTGCCTCAGGTACCACGTCGAACATCAGCCAAACTCGGTTAGGTATGACCTGTCGTGCGCTCTCAGGTAGACGAGCGGGATCAGGTGCAAGATGACGAGGACGTTTACATCAACGGCAACTGCCAACGATGCAACAGAGGATTGATGATCAGGAGGCAGAGGAAACTGCGGAGGAGCACGAGCAGGAGACGCAGGAGCACGAGCAGGAGAGGACGAGAGGAACACAAGTAAGAAAGAGAACAGGAAAGGGTGGAGGGGAAGGGATGGTGACCGTCTGGTGGGGTTTCTGTAATCTTTTACTGGCCACTCCCCCCTCTCGTGGAGCTGGCCCGCGCGCATGGCCCCCCTCCCCCAGGGGCTGTCGGCGCCCAAACACGTCTTTGGCGCTCTCCAGGAAGTCGAAGACGACCAAGATGGCTTTCAAGATGACACAGGCGGGCCACCAAGGCCGCCAAGATGGCCCAAGGTGTCTCCAATATCACCCAAGCTGGCCCCAAGACAGCTGCAGGACTGCCCAAGAGGCTTTCGAGACGGCTCCAAGAGAACTCCTATTGTAGCAAGGCCTGGAGATGCCAAAATCAGTGATTGTCCTTGGGTGTTTCAAAGCTGTTCGCATTCTCGCCTTTTCGGTTTTCCGCTGGTTCAAGATGGCCCCAGAGGCCTCCAACATTGCATTACGACGACCCAAGACGGCCTCAAGAGAGCCGAAGAGGCCTCCGAGACGGCCTCAAGACGGCCCGAGAGGGCCCTTGTCGGCCCAGGACGAACCCACGAGAACCTCAAGGTGGCCCCAGAAGGCCTCCAGAGGGACTCATGACGGCCTAAGGTGACCGCTGCAGGCGCAGGACGGCCTCACGACAGCCCCGAGAGACCCCCCAGAAGGCCACGGGAGACCCAAAAGAGCCCCAAGCCACTGAAGGCCCCAAGCTGGCCCAGGAGGGCCACAAGGGACCCGCAAGACTGCTCCACCGGAGCCCAGGACAGCCCCAAGACTGCCCAAGTCAGCAGCACGCGAGCTCGTCGAGAAGTGAAGACGAAAGGTGTCACATGTGACGATTCTCCTCCGCCTCCTCCCACTCTGTCTCGTCCTTCTCATCATCATCATCATCATCATCATCATCATCATCATCATCATCATCATCATCATCATCATCATCATCATCATCATCATCATCATCACCAGCATCATCATCATCATCATCATCATCATCATCATCATCGTCGTCATCACCACCACCATCATCATCATTACCATTATCATTATCATCATCATAATCCCAATCATCATCATCAGCATCAGCATCATCGTCATCATCAGCAGCAGCATCAGCATCAACATGAGCATCATCATAATCGTCATCATCATCAGCATCATCAGCATCATCATCCCTACCACCATTGCCATCCGCATCATCATCAAGATCATCATCATCATCATCATCATCATCATCAGCATCTTCATCATCATCATCATCATCATCATCATCATCATCATCATCATCGTCGTCGTCGTCGTCGTCGTTGTCGGCGTCGTCGTCGTCAACAGCATCACCACCACCATCAACACCACCACTACCATCCTCGTCATCAACATCATCATCGTCGTCGTCATCGCCCTCCTCCTCCTTCTCCTTGTCCTCTTCATATGGACCACCACCAGTAACAGCAGCATCACCATCAACGTCACCGTCAGCGTATTCGATTGATTCATCATCAGCAGCATCATCATCCTCATCACCATGAAATTCACAACATTAATATTCAGATTCATCCTCATCAGCATCATCATTACCAACAGCATCGTCGTCCTCATCATCATCAGTACCATTAGCATCAAAATCATCATCAACAACATCATCATCATCACCATCCCCGTCGTCGTCACCGTCGTCGTCGCCGTCGTCATCGTGAGCATCGTCTTCAGGTTTTTCCCTCGCGTCATCGTCCAATTACACTCCATGACAACTGCCGGCGTTGCCCCTGCGATCGCTGCAGAGAGCCCTGGGACAGGCCAAGCAAGCCCGAAGTCCAGCGATGTGTCGCATGTGACAGCTGACTGGACTTGCTCCAACCGTCGCCGCGATGAGTGCGTCAATCGCAACTCGGGGTGTCACACGTTAGGGCCTACCGTCTCCCTCGCACAAGCAGCTGCCACCGAGACGGCTTGGTGGGCACGGTGGCGGGGCTCGCCGCAGGCAGCTAGATAATGAGAACGGGGAGGAGGATCACAAAGAGAATACGCAGGATGTAGCGCAAAAGGGACGCGAAGGAGGATGAGGAACAGTAGGACACGCCAGAAAGAAATGACGAGGGTGATGCAAGAAGAATATGGGGGAGAACAACGAAGCGAGAGAGATAATGAGAGGGAAATGAGAATCAGAGGAGGAATGGGAGATGAGGGACTCAACGACTCACTGCCGAGGCCCTTGCCGATCTTCTCCTGGTCCTTCCACCACAGTTCCTCCTGCACCACCTCCCCCTCCTGCCTTCCGAATACAAGGACGATGAGGAGGAGAAGGGGGAGGAGGGGGAGGAAAAAAGGGAACACAAGAAGAACGACGAGGGGGAAAATGATGACGAGGAGGGGTACAGGGGAATGCCTGCGGAAAAACAAAAAGGAGGAGGAGCGAGATCAGGACAAAAATAGCTAAGGCGGCGGGCCCCGCCCAGTCCCGCCCCCCACCCATCATATAGCATAAACATCAAAGGTGGCACAACTTGATATTGGGATTCGGAAGCGTTCCGGCCTGGCGAGCGGAAGACGCTGGCGCGCGGCCCCATTTCCGACGTCTCGGAGAAGGGACAGCTAAAGTTACGCGGGCCGCGCAGAGGCGGGAGCGGAAGTTCGGGAAATCCGTTCGCGGCGCTGCGGCGGGAACCCAATCCATCCCCTCCTCGGGGGGATGCTATTGACAGAGAGCGCGGAACTGACGAACCGCGCGCCTCGCCGAAACAGCACCCCCATCTTTGAGCACGGGATGCGCGGCGCTCGGGCGAGACAGCACTTCGCTCGGCCTTGCGGGGGCCCTCGCTTTCGTGCGATTCGGCGGCCGACGCACGGGCCGGGCCCGCGCGGGGACGCCACGCACAACAGACACGTGCACGGAGCGTGGGCGACGGAGACACGCTGCCCGCTCGCGCGGGGCCCCAGGAGTCGCCGACGGAAGAATATGCATCGCGCTGGGGCGGGGGCACCACTTTCAGGCCACTCCCGCCACTGAGTTTGCAACGTCGGTGCCAGAAAGTCCACGTTGAGAGGAAAAGCCTGGGTTTCGTGCCTTGTCAATGGGATGGTGGATTCCCCCCGGATGTGGCCCCTCTACGCAGGCTAGGTCGGAAAGTCAGAGTAGAAGACCGTACGTAACGAAGAGGAGGCAACAAATGATAGGGGTCAACTGGGCAATACTATGCTCCCTGCTGCAGGAGGGGGGTATGATGGCGCGGCGCTCGCTCGCTGCCGCTGATGGACTTCGAAGCGACTGAATCACCAGTGCACAACCGAGAGGTAGTGACATACAAAGTGCCATGAAGCATGTCGCTGGCACGTCTCGAACATGGCGATAATAGAATTCGTTCTCTCGCCAAGTTCGGGCCTGAAGTCTATGAGCGCTGTTCCCGAAGTGAGCTGTCGCTCATCTTCAGGGTTACCGGATTTGGCGCTCAAGAGAAATATGATGCACGTAGCGGGGTCCGTATGGACGCCTTGTATCGCCACGCCGTAGTGAATGATCTGGGGAAGGATTCGCATCGCAATGGTGCGTGCTACCCCACCCAGACCATGCTGCAGGCATGCAGCTTGCTGTTGTGGGGTCGCGCGGACGCTCGTAACGTTCAGCCACGCATGTACTTCACGGGTAAACTCGAGGAACGATACGTTCCCTGAGGGTTCCCTGTATGGGCCCCTTGTAGTATTGTCGCCTCCATCGCTGTGGCCGCCACGTAGCATGTATCCTATAGCACACCCGATGGCCAACCAAATAATGTTGAAAACTACACAGTTCAAATCGGAATATTTACGAGACGTCTCGGACGTCGTTGTTGGTGGTCTTCGGCGTGCTGACAACCGTTAGGCGGAGAAGTGGCGGTGGAGGTGTGTCCCCATGTTGGTTCAAGAAAGTGGGATTCGCGCTTCCGCGTAGTGGAAGTTCGTACCTTAATGTGTTTCCAGCTCATCGTAAATAGGAGTAAACTGGCGTAAAACTGAGGCGTATACGCTCTCCGGAATGGTCAGACGGATGTCCGCCATAGTGGATATAACGTGTCCTCTAAGGGCGGTTCCGCCTTCTTGCCAGTAGTCACGCTCTGACGTCACAGTGGTGGCGGCGGCATACCAAGCCGTGCCGTGGATAAGTATTGCGATTGACAGAGCTGGCCACAACTTAGTGAGGCGAGCTCCGCTACCAAGTAAAAGGCAGGACGAGGACCATCGTAAGAGGTTTGAGATATGGTGTAAGATGGTGCATCTTCCAGGGGCGTGATCAAGTCCTTTTTCCGATGCAAAGGTGGCACAAGATCCTCTAGCGGCCCAGGCAAATCGGGCGACAATTTGAGCCAGACGCCCGCGGCACGTTCGCTATGCTCGCTATATATATATGTATATATGCGTGTATCACCTGAACCCCCTTATGCCAGAGTCCTCTTGGAGGTCTAAGAGCGCTTTAAGACGGCTCAAGATGGCCTCAAGACGGGCCATGACGACCTCAAGACGGTTCAAGATGGCCCCAAGAGGGCCCAAAAAGCACCCAAGAAGGCCCAAGAGGGCCCCAAGAGGACCCCCAAGAGCGCCTACAGAGGCCAAAAGCATTGATCTTCCTTAGGCATTTGAAAGATTCTAGCGTTCTCGTGTGTTTCTATCCTGGGAGGTCCACGACGGCCCAAGCAGCCTCCAAAATGGTCCCATGACAGCCCCAGAAGCCCCCGAGAGGATCCCAAGACGGCCCAAGAGGGCCCCAAGACGGCACAACGAGGCCCCCGGGACGGTCCAAGGGGCCCCCAAGACGGCCCGAGGGGACCCCAAGAGAGCCCTAAGGCGGCCACGAGAGGCCCACACGATGGCCTCCGAAGGAGCCAACCGGCGCAAGAGCGCCCCAAGACGGCCCAAGACGCCCCCAAGAAGCCAAGATGCCCCAAGAAACCCACAAGAGGCCTCCAAGAGGCCCCAAAGAGGCTTCCACCAGGCCCCACAACGTGCGGACTGTACGTGCTCCAGACGTGCACCCCGCGAAGCGAGAGGAATCACTCCAGATCCAAAACGAAGAATCGCTCAGATGCCCTCCTCAGGTTCCTCCTTCTCCCTCCTCGTCCTCATTCTTATCCTTTTCTTCCGACACCCTCCTCTCATCATCAGAGTTTCTCCCACTTCTCCTCCGCATGCTCATTCTCCTCCGCCATCCTCTGCTCCACCCTCCACATCCTCCTCTCCCTGAAGCACAGGTGGGTCGAGCACTTCGTTGTCGTTTGTCTCGTAGACTCCCTCGGCCACGCTCTCGAGTGGCGCTTGCAAGGCTTCCAGGACTGTGTGGGCCGTCAGCGTGGTTCAATTCCACATGTTTTAGGTCACCGACTTGACCCACAAGGGAGCACACATCGATCACGTGCATCGGGTAAACTGGTATGTTATCCCGACCCTCTTGTGTTGAATCCTCGCTTAAAACCCTTTCACTGGAGTTTGCAATGTCCTAGGCGACATCTACAAACAACCAGCTGTTCGCGGAAACACACGCTCACACTCAAACACGATCAATGTATGCCCAAACTTCACTGTCACTGGTCTGGTTTGGCTGCGTGTGCCTGTCGGCATTGCGAACTGTCCTCGCTGAAAAACCCGAGGTTGTTATTCAAACACTCCAAGAAGGCGGCAATCCACATTGTGGTCGCTGATGGATCCGCCGTTCTACTCGAACACAGGGTGACAGCAACTCGACTATTTGCCTTCGTCGGCGTTGTCGTTCTCGCGGTGAATTTCCTCCTGCTCACGGACGCCGTGGAGCTCATAAGTGGAAAGGTGTTGTGTCGATCAAAACGAACCGCTTTGCGACGGGTGCCGTTTGTTCCTTCGTACTCGTTCCCCTCCAGTTCCCCACCCCACCCCCTCATATCGCATCGCATCTCACCCTCCGCCCCCTCCTCTTCAAGCATTCCTCCTTCCCTCCGTCCCCGCTCCTCGCTCTGCAAGAATTCTTCCAATCGCAGCTCCTCCTCCTGCTCCTCCTCATCTTCCTCCAACTCCCCCTCGTAAATACTTCTCCCACTCCTCCACTCCTCCTCCTCCTCCTCCTCGTCCTCCTCCGCCTCCTCCTCCGCCTCCTCCTCCTGCTCCTCCTCCTCCTCTCCTCCTCCTCCTCCTTCCTCCTCCTCCCTCCCTCCTCCTCCTCCTCCTCCTCCTCCTTCTCATCCTCCTCCCGCCCCTCTTCCTCCTCGGCCACCGCCTCCGCCTCCGGCTTCTCATCATCATCCTCACTCTCCTCAACGACCTTATCATCACCGTCACAATCGCCATCGCCATCACCATTACCATCTCCGTCACCTTCGTCCCCGTGTCGTAATCAACAGCGTCCTCCTCGTCCAGATCCTCATCATCATCAGCAGCATCATCATCACCACCGTCATAAGCATCATCATCTTCACCATCAGTATCATCACCATCAAGCTCATCGTCATCATCATTACCATCAGCATTATCAGCATCATCAGCATCATCTTCATCGTCATCATCAGCATCAGCATCAACAGCATCATCATCATCAGCATCATCAACATCATCACCAGCATCATCATCAGCAGCATCATCGTCATCACCAACGGCATCATCAGCAGCATCATCCGCATCATCATCATCATCATCATCATCATCATCATCATCATCATCATCGTCATCGTCATCGTCATCGTCGTCGTCGTCATCATGAGCATCATCCTCACCAGCAGCAGCAACAGCATCGTCACCAGCAGCAGTACCATCTTCAGCATCAGCATCATCAACATCAGCAGCAGCAGCATCATCACCAGCAGCATAAGCAGCATCATCACCACCAGCAGCATCAGCATCATCATCAGCAGCATAATCATCATCAGAAGCATCATCATCACCATCAGCATCAACATCATCATCATCATCATCACCTGCATCAGCATCATCATCAGCATCAGCATCAGCATCATCATCAACATCATCAGCTTCATCAGCAGCAACATCATCCGCATCGTCATCATAATCATCATCATCAGCATCGGCAGCATCATCATTATTATCATCATCAGCATCGTCATCGTTACCATCATCATCAGCATCGCCATCGGCCGCAGCAGCAGCAGAATCACGATCATCATCAGCATCATCAGCATCAGCTTAATCCACAGCAGCATCGTCACCGTCGACAGCAGCAGCAACGGCAGTACCCGCATCGTCATCAGCAGCCGCATCCGCGTCAGCATCAGACACATCGTCATCACCACAGTCATCCTCATGAACATCATCCTCATCATCATCATCATCACCATCATCAAGATCACCACCCTCATCAGCATCATGATCCTCATCATGATCAGCATCACCGGCAACAGTCTCATCATCAGCAGCATCATCACAACCATCAGCATCATCATCAGCATCAGCACTAGCACCAGCATCATCCTCATCAACAACATCATCAGCATCATGTTCATCACCATCATCATCATCATCGCCGTCAGCAGCATCATCATCAACAACATCAACAACAGCATCATCAGCATCGGCGGCGGCATCATCGTCATCATCATCATCAGTATCAGCATCAGCAGCATCGTCATCATCAGTTTAGCTGTTCCACAATAGTATTGTTGTTAGCATTAAAGTATGATTGTAAAACATAGCATCGACATCGTCATCGTCATAACGATCATCATAATCAGCAACATCATCATCGTCGGCATTATCATCAGCGGCAACATCACCATCATCATCACCTCCAACAATCTTCAACCATCTATCATCAAACATCTATCATCATCTTCATCATCATAACCGTCATCGTCCTTATCCTTCCCCTCCTCGAACTTCTCCTCCTCCTCCTCCTCCTCCTCCTCCTCCAGTCCGGCTGCAATTCCCGCCGCGCCGACGGCGCCTAAGCTGCCGCGCTGACTCAAGGCCATCCAGGTCGCTTAACCTCGTGGATGGGAGACAGAAGGAGTTGAGAGGAGGCGACATGGAAGGAAGGAGCAGGAAAACGAACTGGAAAGAGGAGGCGAACGAGAAGGGCCGAGGGGAGCCGGGAGGAGCTGGGACCTGGGTAATGGGGCATGGTGACGGGTGACGGAGGCGTCGGAGGGGGGAGGAAGGAGGACGCAAGAGGGGGAGGAGAAGGATGGAGGACGAGAAGCTGGAGGGGGAGTAGGAGCAAGGAGGGAGGGAGGGAGGGAGGGAGGTTGGAAGGGAGAGAGGGAGGGAGGGAGGAGGGAGAGGGGGAGGAGGAGGAGAAGGAGGAGGAGGAGGAGGTAAAGCAGATGAGGGGGAGGATAAGGAGGAGGATGGATACTGGAGGAGTGGCAGGGAGGGAGAAGCAGGGAGGAGGAGCAGGAGGATGACGACGGCGGAGGAGGACGGAGGACAAGGGGCTGAGGGAGAGAAACGGAGGAGCAAAAAGAAGAAAGGCTTCAGCATTATGTCGAATGTCTCCGTGGTTCTCTGGTGTCCAGGAGGGCCCTGGAGGTTTCTATATGGCTCTAGGGGACGCGAATGTGGACGGGGGAGGGGGATGGGCGGCGCGGGCATGGTAATAGGGGTGGGGAAGAGGGGCCTGGAGACGGACCTGGGGATAAGGATGTGGCAAGGTTGGCGCCGCGCCCAGGAAATATCCACCTGCAGGATCCTGACATCTCTCGTCCGTTCTGAGCGTCATGGGAAGCCTTCGTGGCCACGACGGGGCGCAGCTCGAAAACACCAGCAGGATGGACTCTGGAAGGTCTGGGGACCCGTTTGGGCTGGATTTGGGGTGAGGGCGGGCCAAGGGGGAGGGGGGGGGGCGAGAGGAGGCGGCCTTCGAAAAGGCAAGTGCGGGTCTCAGGATGGGGAGTAGAGGCTTCCGGAATTGTTCCCTGAAAGGAAGGGTTCTAAGAACCCCCCCATGCCTTCCCAGAGGGCCGCCCCAATCGACCGACCCCCTGCGCGCGCCGCCAAGAAGGGGCGCCCAAATATCCGATGTCGTGCTCTTGGCGTGGGGCCCCGGCCCTCTCCACTGTCGCCTCGGAACCGGCATTTGGTACCAGGTCTTGTCTCTGATATCTCTGAGACCAGGGTCCGAAAATTGGACCCGCTTGCGATCCTGTTTTCGCCGCGTTCGCCCACCGCTCCTTCCCTTCCCTCCTTCTGCGACTCTTCCCCACCGGGCATCTCCTCATTCGCGCCCCCTTGCCCGTCTTACCCCCACCACCCCAGCCCCCTCCTCGATTCCCTCTTCCTTGACTGCCGCTTCAGGTCCCAGGTCTTGTTTCTGATTTCTCTGAGATCCCATCTGAGAATCCAGTGCCCGAAACTGAAACAACTTGCCGTCTCGATGCTGCTCTCAACTGATATCTGGGCCCTGATGAGACCCCTCATTTCCTCCTCGGCCTGTTCCTCCTCCTCCACCACCTCCTCCCTCCCTGATCCTCCACCTGCACCCTCCTTCCTTCCCCCATCCTCCTCCTCCTCCTCCTGCTCCACCCTCCTCCTCCAACTCCTCCTCCTCCGCCTTCCCCTTCTCTTGATCATCCTCCCTCCTGCGCCTCTTGTATCTTGATCCCTCCTCACTCCGTGTTCACACCTGGTGGGGTGGTGGGGGGGTCCCCCCTGTGGGGGGTCCCCCCTTGCCACGTCCTGCGCGCCACCCTTTGGATGTTGCAGGCCATCCTCCTCCTACTCCTCCTCCTCTTCCTCCTCTTCCTCCTCTTCCACCGCCTCCGCCTCCGCCTCCGCCTCCACCTCCACCTCCACTTCCACCTCCTCCCCCCCTCCTCCCGCAACCTCTTCCTCCTCCTCCTCGTCCTCGTCCTCCTCCTCCTCCTCCTCCTTCTCCTCCTCCTCCTCCTTATCCTCCCCCCCATCTGCTGTCCCTCCTCCTCCACCACCTCCTCCTCCTCCTCCTCCCGCTAACGCCGCCGCCAATGTCGCCGCTCTCGGATCGGAGCACACCGTCTCCAGGGACGGCCAGAGCTGCGCGGCATGCAGGAGCTCGGCCTCTAAGGCAGCCCACAGCGCCTGGCTAGACACCGACTGTGCTCAGCTCTGTGTGATGTCAGGTGTTTCGTGACCCATCCTTTAAGCCTCGGGCAATGTTTAGAGTCCCTATACAGTCGAACTAGATACGAAGGGCGGGCGGTAAGGACGCACGGCGAGTTGCCAACGCCCCGAAGGGCTGCGGCAAAGACGCAAAGATACCCTAAGAACAGCCGTGAGTCCGTACTATCAGTCTTGACTGTAGGGAGAGGTGTTCTGGATTGTTCTCTAGATATGGCTTCTCATGGTAGCAGGCGAATGTGGATATGTGAGTGTTGCGGTAGTCTTCGGGTCCGAGCAAGTGCGAGGCCTTGCGAGCCCATGCAAGCCCCTCCAAATCACACAGAAGAGGAGGATATGTCTCGAGTTGAGCAAGGATGCTTCAAAGTAGTGATGTTCCCTCTCGCCCTCCTCCTCCTCCTGATCATGATCACCATCACCATCGGTGTCATCAGCAGCATTATCATCAGAACCAGCATCAGAACAAGCATCAGCATCAGCATCATCACGACCACCATCCTCATCAGCATCAAAAGCATCAGCAGGGTCATCGTCATCAGCAGCAGCAGCATCGTCATCGCCATAACCATCAGCATCAGCACCACCATCACCAGCATCAATATCAACATAATCACCAACACCACTACCATCATCAGCATCACCATCAGTACCATCAGCAGCATCAGCATCATCAGTATCGTCATCATCATCAGCAGCATCAGCAACACCATCGTAGTCGGCATCGTTAGCATGATCATCGTCATCGTTAGCATCAACATCGTCATCATCATGACCATCATAACCAGCATCAACATCATCATCATCATCATCATCATCATCATCATCATCATCATCATCATCAGCTACAGTATCAGCACCATCATCAGCATCATCATTATCATCGGCATCGTCATCGTCGTCATCATCATAGTCATCATAATCATCAGCATCAGCAACAGCATCAGCATCGTCATCACCATCATCAACAGCAACATCAACATCACCATTGTCACTAACGTCATCATCATCAGCATCATCATGATCATTAGCTGCGTCATCGTGATCGCCATCGTTATCGTTATCAACATCATCAGCAGCATCACCATCATCATCAACAGCATCATCGTCATCGTCATCGCAGCGCCAGTCAGCACTACCACCATCATCACTATCATCATCAGCAAAAGCATCACATCACCACCATACCATCACGTGAGCATCATGTACTTCCTCAGCAGTGCCATAAACATACACCTCCATACTACTGCTCCTCCTCCTCAGCATCCTCATCCTGATCGTCACCATCATCAACATCATCAGCATCAACCTCCTGTTGATAAAGCCATCCTGCACCTCATCTTGCTTCCAGAGTCCCCCTTCCTCATCCTTCCATCGCCTCACGCCGCCCGCCCCGTCCCCCCCCCTGCTTCCTCATTCTCGTCCCCCGCGTCCTCCTCCACCTCCTCATCCTCCTCCTCGTTCTCCTCCTCCTCATCTTCATCATCAGCATCGTCAGCAGCAACATCATCATGCTCATCACAATCCTCACCATGATCCTTCCCATCCTGCCCTTCTCTCTCCGTGTTGCCCTCCCACCTGCCCCTCCTCCCTTTCCTCCCCACATCCCGCTCCTCCTCCTCCTCCTGCTCCGCCCCTCATCCTGCGTGTGCTGCTCCTCCCCATCCAACTCCCCCGCCTCCTCCTCCGCCTCCTCCTCCTCCTCCTCCACGTTCTCATCCTGGCATCTTGGCGGATTTAAGAAGTAGACGGCAACCGGTAACACGAGCAGGACGTATGGCCCGCGACGTCGCAGTCGAGGCGACCGGCGGCAACATCGCGTGCGTCACTGACCACCACCTCCAGAGGCAGGCGCAGCGAAACGGACGGTACCTCACCTGAGGCAGAGGACGAAATGTAAACATGTGGGCACGAATCGAGAGAGCGACGCGCAGGGGGCCAACCGCACCATCGGGGTGGGATGAATCCCATCGCACCAGGACGCGGACGAGGTGGAAGCCATGTATCTGATGTTCGCGGCGGAGAACTGCGTGGCGGACGCTGCGGCTGGGGCGCCAGTAGCGAGGGCTCAGACTCCGTTGCTACCAGCTGACGAGTGGGACGACACCTGCGCGCATGTCAGGCTCCGCACCAGGAATGCCTTGGCTGACTCGATGTGGGCGGAGCTCTTTTGTGCGCGGAACGTGCTTCTACGAAGAGATCGGCTACCAGAAAGCCACCGCACGACATTGGCGATACCCAGCACGACCTGGTGAAGCTCGAGAACAAACGGTACCACGAACGACCAGCTCACACAGTTCGCGGCTACTCAGTGCTCAGCTTCTCCCCCCGCGGCCCAGGAGATCATCGAAGTGCCAGCTGGAAGGATCACTGGCAAAGGAATCATCCACGACACACATACAACGTCGAAGAGTGGGTCCAGTGCGGAGCGGTCTGCTGTGAGCAGTGCGCGACCTGCGGTACGACTGTTGGAGCAGGACTGCGGGGACCCTGTACCAATGAGATGCCTAAGAGGGGACACGAAGTGCAACAAAAACACATTCGTGGTAGCAAGTACGCTGAACGAGCTGGACAGCCTTTGAAGGTGATTGAAGGAGGGTAGGCTAGAGATCACAGATGTTGCATGGTTATGAGCTCCGTCCTCCACATGAGCCGCAGGTCCCCATCGCACCACCAGCGCCAGTACCAACGCCGACGCTACACCAACGACACAAGCAAGAAGGACCCCGCGGTGGAGAACTACTGTAAGGAAAGAAGCTGCAGGTCGTGAGCAGCCCTCTGAACTTGCCCAACTTCAACAACAAGGCCAGATTGTGCTCCAGTGGCTGTGCAATGGTCGACCGCGACTGATGCAAGTGACGGCTCAGCGTCGCCAACGGTTTTGCTGGATCATGGTGATGCCGATGGCACGCAGGTATCAAGCGGAGATGTGGCAGCAAGAAGCGGCACTGTACCACAAGCTACCAGCGCTTGGTATACGGCAGGAACGGCGGAGAGGCACCAGACCTACAGAGACTGCGGCGGGAACGAATTCGAGCTCAAGCTGGATCTGAACTAGGACGCTGACTTCGAGCGCCTCATGGAGGACTTTGCCAACGGCGAGGCCGTATGTGAGGCCCCTGCCCCAGACGAACCTGCCGCGCCAGCCGCCGCGTCCCCTACCTCTTTATCGCCCGATCTGGCGCAGGGTGGTGGAGGCAGCCCAGCGCAATCAGCGCGGGAGTTCACGGCGGGAAAGGATTGAGCGAGAGCCACTGGTGATCGCCATTCCAAGCGGGGGGGGTCGGTGTCTGTTCTGGGGTGGTGGTCGCATTCGTGGGGGTGCTTAGCCCGATCCTCCTCCTCCTACTCCTCCCGTTACTCCTCCTCCTCCTCCTCCCCCTCCTCCTCCTCCTCCTCCTCCTCCTCCTCCTCCTCCTCCTCCGCCTCATCCTCCTCCTCCACCTCCTCCTCCTCCTCGTCATACCGCCCTCCCTCCTCCTCCTCCTCCTCCTCCCTCCTCCTCCTCCTCCTCCTCCTCCTCCTCCTCTCTCCTCTCCTCTGCTCCTGCTCCTCCTCCTCCTCCTCCTCCTCCTCCTCCTCCTCATCATCATCATCATCATCGTCCTGCCCGTGGTAATGCTGCCCTGTACTCCTCTGGGTGAATCGTTTGGGGACGCACAGGGCGCCACTCTAGGGGCGCGGGGGTCCCACATCCGATGAGCATCTCATTCGAGCACTCAGGTGAGTGAGCAGCGGGGCGACAGTGGCACAGGGGGGGTGGCTCCAGCGCCCCCCCGCACGAGATGGCTGCTCAGTCCCATACCACCTCGGTTTTGCTGTGTGTGGGGAGACCCCTGGTGGTCGGCACGGCTTCCTTTCGACTGTCGGTGGGCGTGGCTTCCACCTGGAGGGCCCCCAAGCAGGAGGTGGCTGCTCAGACCAAAGCCCACAACCACCTCAGGATGTGCTACTGCTGACCACCCGTCAGGATTCAGGATGGGTGAGCAGCAGGCCCCACCTGGGCGGCCACACTAGAGGGGGGGTCATTTCACCCGTTGGAGGGTTTGGCTTCCACCTGCTCTCTTCACCAGTCGGTGGGTATGACTTCCACCTGTTCTTCCTTTCGCCTGTCGGTGGGTGTGGCTTCCACCTGTTGTCGGTGGGCGTGGCTTTCACCTGTACGTTCGCCCGTCGGAGGATGTGGCTTTCACCTGGTATTTCGCCTGTCGGTGGATGTGGCTTCCACTGTTCTCCTATGGACTGTCGGTGGGTGCGGCGTCCACCTGCAAGCGTCGTAAAAAACGACGGTGTCCTTTCGCCTGTCGGTAGGTGTGGCAGCATCCACCTCTCCAAGCACGAGGTGGATGTTCAACACAAAGCCCAGCCGCCTCAGTAAGTGCTGTTGCTTACCATCCGTCAGGATGGGCGAGCCGCCGGCCCCACCTGGGTGGCCAGCTTCTTTTCGCCTGTCCGTGGGTACGGCTTCCACCTCTGTCGCCTGTCGGTGGGTGCGGTTTCCACCTGTTCGGGGATGATCGGCGTGCTTCACAGTCGCGGGGCGGCCCTCCTCAGGATTTCGCCTGTCGTGTGATTTCCACCTGTTCTTTCGCGCCGTGGAAATCGGCGGTTTCCTTTCGCCTGTCAGTGGGTGTGGCGTCCACCTGGTCTCTCGGCCTGTCGTTGGGTGGGGCTTCCACCTGTTCTTCATTTCGCCTGTCGGTGGGTGCGGCGTCCACCTGTTCTCCCCCCACTGCACGAGGTGGTTGCTCAGACCAAAGCCCAACCACCTCAGGAAGTGCTACTGCTGACCACCCGTCACGACGGACGAACCGCAGGCCACACCCGGGTGGTCGCCCCGGCCTGTCGGCAGATATGTGGCTTCCGCTTGGTATCCTGCCGGTGGGCGTGGCTTCAAACCTGTTCTCCCCTCGCGCGTCGGTGGGTGCGGCGTCCGCCTGCTCGCGTCGCGAAACAGCGGCGACTGTCATCCGTCGGCGTGCGTGCGGCTTCCACCCGGATTCCTGTCGCCTGTCGGTGGGTGTGGCTTCCACCTCTGGAGGGGCGGGCTCCCTCTCCTGCCCTGCTTTCGGCTGTCGGCGGGTGTGGCTTCCACCTGATCTTCGCCCGTCGGTGGGTGTGGCGTGCACCTGTTCCCAGAGGTTGGGGCACGAAGACGGTGATACTCTGCCCGCGTCCTAGTCGACACCCCTGACAGTCTTCCTCCTCCTCTCCTCCTCCTCCTCCTCCTCCACCTCTTCCTCCTCCGTACCTTCTTCCCCGCTTCCTCCTCCCATAACGAATGTCCTCCTCCGCCTCGTCTCCTCCTCACCCTCATCCGTCTGGTACCATCCTCCACCACCCTCCGCCCCCTCTCCTCTCCGCCTCCTCCTCACCCTCATCCGTCTGGTCCCATCCTCCACCACCCTCCGCCCCCTCTCTTCCTTCCATTCCTCCTCCCCGGCCCCCATTCCTCCATTGTCACATCATCCCTCCGCCCTGTCCTCTTGCGAATACACAGCATTCGATTCATCACTGCTCAAACGCCACCTCTCCTCTTCGCGAGTGTTTCGCCTTTTCCTGCCCCTTCCTCCAGCTCCCCGTTCGCCTGGTTGTCCGCATTCGCATCCACTTACGATCGAAGAGCGTGACGCATTGGACACGAACACCTACCCTCCCCAACAAAAAATGTATCGACCCCGACTTGCTCGTTCGATGAGAACCATCGAAGGTGGCTGCCACTTACAAGCATCGTGCGCGGAGATCGCGGACAGCGCAACGACGTTCCTGGCCCAGATCTGCAAGATCTGCGTCGTGTTCTTATGGTATCAACGCGTCGACGGCGCCAATTCCTGATTGGCTACGCTCACCGTTGGCACCCGGCACGCTTCGCGAGGAGCTGCCAAGACAGCGCATCCATCTCGTTGCGCCCGAAGGCGCTGAGCCAAATGAGCCGCCAAGGCGCGCGGCGATCGTCATCGGTGTGAACGCTGCCCTCTAGAAACAGCCAGTGCCTGCATGCCCGCCCACCAGGGCGCGCAGGGCCAGACGTCGAGTGATGGAACTCGCTGCAGTCGCCCGCAGCGTTCTTCCGCCTTGCCCCGTCGGCCCGCCCTCCTCCAGGCTGCGGCGCGCCCGCGTCGGAACAAACTTCCGACCTGCTGCTCGGCTGGACCCGGTGGCCTCTCGGTTTCGCAGGTGCGCCGTTCACGGGGTGATGAAGCGAGCTCCGCCATGCGCCTGGCACCAGCCGCCATAGTTTGACGAGTGGTGCGAGGATGCCGGAACGGGCGCCTGTGATGATGGCAGAGGCGGCAGCTGACGTGGGAGCAGCGTTCCATGAGATGAGGCGGAGGGAGAAGGAGAGATGGGAGGTGGGCACGGTGAGAGGAGGGACGAGGGATGAAGGGGCAACAGAGAGCGGGGAGGAGGGAAGAGAGAGGGAGGAGAGGGAGAAGGGAGGGAGGAGGAAGTGAAAGAAGGAGGATGGAGGGAAGAGGGGGAGGGAGGGAAGGGGAGGGGAGCACAGAGGAAGAAATGCATCGAGGGAGACGAAGATGGAGTCCGAGGTAAGTACCTGAAATGGACTGTCCGATAGAATGTCCAGATGGACATCCGAGAGGCGCTCTGCACAAAGCAGGCTCAACTTGTGACGAACCTCTCCTCCTCCTCCTCCTCCTCCTCCTCCTCCTCCTCCTGCTGCTCCTCCTCCTCCTCCTCCTCCTCATCCTCATTTCCCTGTGCCGTCCTCTCCCGATACCTCGTCCTCCACCGTCCTTCTCCTCCTCCTCCCTCCTCGTTCCTTCACCCTTCTCCTCGGAACGGATGGTGAGTCAGGCCCTAATCGGTGAATGCCAAACATGTCGCCAACATCTCTACAATCATGGTCTACTGGATGCTTGCATGAACGATACACTCTGTACGATACCGTCGAAACAAATACATCTGTCTCGAAAACGTGCGCGAAACAAATGAGAGCAAAGAACCGCGAGACTGGATTCGACTTCAGCCATAATCTCTCAAGGCTTTGCATACCTCGCATCAGTGAAGATAGATACCCAGGGGGGAACCAGCATAGGCAACGAGGTCAATCACATCGCACACTAAGGGTGGCATGCGTGGCATAATGTAAAGATAAGCGAATGTCTGAATGTTGCGATGTGGGTGCAAATGAGATCGGCGAATGCAGACGTAGGGCGTCGGGCACGCGTGCAAGAAAAGACAATGACGGCAACCGCAACTGGCAGTGAAACAAGCAGACGCTCGCACTTGTAGGATACCCTCGTTGCAACCACCAACTCCTTCCCCTCCTCCCATGGAGACCGAGGGGCGAACAGAAGCAGGGGAAGGTGTCTGCAGCGATGGCATCCTACTCGCAGAATGAAACCAGCGAGACTCGGGTTTGCGAACAGTGTGTCATCAAAATAAGGAGTAGCTCGGCAGTCACGTGATCTTCTGGGCCCAAGAGAAGAACGTGCGCCTGCCATGGCCTTCATGCCACAGAAAGAACGAGCTGCTGCAAGCTACCACCTGAGCATTGCGATATATGTTTGGGCTGTCATTTGATGTGCGTTCCAGTGCGCTGCTTTGCTAGGCAGTGTTCCGAAGTACCCTACGGTGCCCTGCATTAACTTGCACGGTCTTGTTCTGAACGACCGCCTGATGTAGCTGAGATGGATTGCTGTACGTTGCTCCGATGGTCATGGATTTGCATTGCCTTGACATGGCTTGGTGTACGTTGAAATCATGTGCAATGGTGGTTTGGTTTGCACTGATGTGAGTGAGATGTTGCCTTATGTTGTGTTGCGTTGCATCACTCTGGCTTGCTTATGTTTGCATCAGCCTGTGTTGCATAACACCGCCTTGCATTGCTTGGTTGGCTTGCTTTGAACTGTGTTGCACTGCATCGTGCTGCCTTAAATTGTTATTGCTTGGTTTTGCGCGTGCTTGCTTGATAGTGTGATGATGTCAGTGTTTCGTGATGTGTTGCTTTGCATTGTTCTGGTACGATGGCTTCATTTTGCTTTGGCCAGATTCGCTTCCATGCGTTTTGAACTACAATGCATCGCTGAGCTTAATGAGATGTGCGTTGCTCCAATGTGTTCTGCATTGCACTACCTTCATTTGACTTGCGCTGCGTTGTGCCGCTTGGCATTGCACTCCGTTGTTCTGCTCTGCGCTTACGTGACTGGTGCTGCTCACTGGTTTAAATCAAATTGCTTCGTGTTCGGCCGTCTCGATGATGTCGTCGCGCCAGCAGTCCGGGGCCCCCTCGGGGGAGCGCCCCGGCCAGAATCTCGAAGCGGCTCCAGCGTCAGAAGCAGAGGAGCAGACACGGGAGCAGAGGCCTGGATCCTCGAACCTCGGGTGTACAGTGTCGCACGCGGACACCTCCCCCACGGGCGCGACCCGGGCGAGGATGCCTCTCGAGCCCTGCCGGGGGACTCCGACGGCCCCTCTGGGGAAGGCCACTCGCAGGCCACCCGCGAGCGCCTCCGCGGCCCCGAGGCCAGGAGACGCCCAGCATCGAATCGACGAGTCGGAGCGGCGACCGACATTAATCGGATCGGCGGAGATCGGCAGCCAAGTCGGGAGGAGTCGAATCGGCAGAAGTCTGCAGGCCAGCAAGCGGGCCTCCGTGAAGGAGATCGAAGCGGAGCCCGAGGTCGAATCCAATCGGAATCGCGGAGGCCATCGACATCGAATCGAAGCGAATCGGAGGAAGCGAAACGAGCCCCGGAGGCGCCCACAAAGGACGTACGCGCCCAACCATGTACAGGAACGCGGCCCCTCGATCCGCAAGACCGTCCGCGTGATACGAACATTCGTGCCATGCACACTCTCGAACCCAACGCGGATTCATGTACGTGTACGTGTATGTCGGGCGTGTCCCCTAACAGAGGGATTTTCGACGAAAGAAATACGCCAAAAATGCACCAAAAAGGTCAACGAATACTCAAAGATAGTCCCCAGACCATTTTTGGTATATTTTTTGATTATTTTGGGGGTATTTTTTTTTTCCGTCGAAAATCCCCCTGTAGGGGGACAGGCCCGATTTAAGTGTACGTCCTTTTGTCGCTCCTGGCTGGAGGCGCCTCGGCCCGCGACCGCCGGCCCTGCCCACGGGGGGAGGGCCGCGGAGGCGCGGCGGCGCGCGGCCGCGGGGGCGGCCTTGCAGGTTCTCCACCTGGCGCCGGGGCGCCAGCGGCGGAGGCGGAGGCGTCGGCCCCCTCCCCTGGCCGAGCGGGGGCGCTCCAGCTCCTCCCCCAATCCTCGACCTCCTCTGCGAGCCCCTCCTCGACCTCCGCAGTCGCACGCGCTACATGAATAGACGGAGGCGTGCGGCCATCTCCGCGCCCTTCTCCTCCTCTCTGCGCCAGAGGACGCTACAGGTTGCTGTTTCATGTGTTGCGTTTTTTACAGTCCGAGTGATTCCGGTGTTTCAACATGGTGCTCCCGCTGCCTCCTCCTCCTCCTCCTCCTCCTCCTCCTCCTCCTCCTCCTCCTCCTCCTCCTCCTCCTCCTCCTCCTCCTCCTCCTCCTCCTCATTCCACCCCCAGTTCCTGCTGCTGATGTTCGTCCTCGTCCTCCTCCTTCCTCATCGCAATCTTTTGCCTCATTGTCATACTCCTGCCCACCCGCCACCTCCTCCTCTTCGTCGTGCTCCTCCTCCTCCCTCTTCTCCTCCTCCTCCTCCCTCCTCCTCCTCCTCCTCCTCCTCCTCCTCCTCCTCCTCCTCCTCCTCCTCCTCCTCCTCTGTTTCTTCCTATGTACGCAACTGCCCTTTTCCGATTGCGCATAGCACGATGATGCCGTTGTTGTTGAGGTCCGTGTCGGCTATGACGCGCGCCCGCGGATACAGAAAAATCAGCGCCATTTGAAGAGATGGGAGGAAGGGATGGGATGTCAGACTGTCTGATATGGCACGAACGCATCTAGCCTGTCAACCCCCTTCGCTTCCATCCTTCCTTTCTCCTCCACCGCCTCCTCATCCTTATCCTAGATGTTGTTATGAGGGTGAGGAGGTAGCCTCAGATAATGTCACCTTCCCCCCTCTCCCTTACCGTCCTTCTCCGACCCTCTTCTCCATCGCCTTGTCTCCTCTCTCCTCTCTTCCTCCTCCTCCTCCTCGCCTAGTCCTTCTCCAATCTCTCCCCGTCTCCTCGTCTCCTCATCTCGTCGTCCACGTCCTGATTAGATGGTTTTGAACCAACACGACTGCGGAGCGAACCCCCGCATCACAATCACTCACAGTTCCTCTCCAAGGGATATGTACTATGCACTGATACACTCCTCCTCGGCCAGTCGCTCCTTGCGGCGCCGCCGATACACCAGTGCACCAAGCTGAAATCAGGCGTCTTCGCGCCTATACACACAGTTATAATACTCTCTCGGCCGGCCACCGGCCCAAGTCGTGATTACATAGCCGCCCTCAAAGACAGCTCACTCCTGCCCTGCATGATCACGAACCCGCACCGGTCCATGAAGAAATCGATCGCATCGCCGCTGAGATGCTTCGTCATCATGTCAGCTGTGTTGAGCTCACCCGGCACCTTGATGAGCCTCGCCAACCTCTCGTGGTAGATGGCCTGCACCCACAGGTACTGGGCGTGTAGGTGCCGCACCTTGCCAGCACCAAGCCTGAGCGCCATGCCGCGCCCGGCTGTCGCATCCGTCTCGACGACCAGGCCCTTCTTCATGCCGTAGTCGCTGCACATACTCTGAGCGCCCAGGCCGACGCTCGTTCCTCGGACGATCGCGTAGAACTCCGACTCGCCGCTCGACAAGGCAATCACCGTCTGAGTGTTGGCGGTCGCCTTGAGCAGATGAGCACCGTGGTACAGGGCAATGCCCGATGTGCTCCTCCGTGTTATCACACAGCCCGCATGGTCCGAATCGCAGGCTACCTTGATCACTTCTGGCTCGTCTTGCTGAACGAACCGCTGCACCATCCTCGGCCGGCGTAGCAAGTACCGCCCGATGCGCTTCACCATCTCCATGGCTACCTGGGTCGGCTTGCTCATCCACCTGGCCGCTTCCTTCGCCGCGAAGAGCAGGTCGATCCTGTCCATCGCGAGGTAGTTGATACGCATACACACACTCCTGAACAGCGCCGCGTCCGCAGCACAGAGTGGAGGAGATTCGGTCAGCTCCTCCGCCGTTCTCTTGATCCCTGGCGATGTCACCGCCTTGCTGCCCTTATCCAGGTTGAGCTTCAGCTGGGTCGTGACGATCTCGACGTGGCGGGCGTCTGCTTCCCATTCCAAACAAGGGATGCCGGCCTCGGTCTTGTTCAGCCTGACAATCCTGTTGAGCAGCGTGATCTCCCGCAAGTCGCCGTCGCCCCAGCCAAGAACTCCTCGAACCTTCACCAGCAGCCGCTTAGACAGCTCGGTCCTGAACCACTCCAGGGCGTCATCGTCGCCCTCGCTCACGAAGTCGCCCCCGTGGTAGAACAGCAGGATGTCCATCTCGTCGTGCCGGCACAGGCACGGGCTGAACACCCCAATCTTGAAACCCATCTCGCGCAGCACCTCCATCACCTTGTCGGCAAAGTTGGCCGCTGCGTCTCGCGTGCCGTACATGCTCTTGAGCAGCAGCGCGCAATATCCTTCTCGGCGTCGCTCAGCAGGAAGCTGTACGAACACTCGTCGGCGTGCAGGACTGTGGAAGTGTGCCCGGCTGATGTCAATAAACATTAGCTTGCGCTTCCTGCAGTCGCCCCGCTTCCGACTCATCATTCTGCTGAACAGCATCTTGACCCCTTCCTGTGGCGGTGTCGCCGAGAACACGTCGTCTCTGAAAATCCCTGCCTTCTGCTGCGCGCTCTTCAGCTCCTTCGCGACCAGCCTGCACCGTATCTCCGGGCGAGCCTCGTCGCCCTTGTTGATGTCTACCCACTTGACCGGGATAGGCTTCGCCTTGGTCTCCTCCCAGCAGAGGGACTCTGGGACCTCCTGGAGCACCTTCATGTCGTCCATGTACTTGAGCTCCTCCTCCCGGCCGGCCCGCACCATCTTCGCGTCCAGCAGCTGGCCCGAGATGTTATCGCGGAACTCCTCGTACTCCTCCATGTCCCAGTCCACGGCGTCCTCCTCGCAGGTGACGCCCACGGTGAACGCGCTCAGGTCGCCGTTGATCCTCAGCTGAGCCGTCAGGCCCCTGAGGATAGCTGCTACTAGGGCCGGCGGGTAGTTCTGCGCAGGCCGTGTCCTCGCGCTGCCGACCAGCGGGACATGAACATGCCACTCGCTCTTGGGCAGGCTCTCATTCTCGCACCTGCGGGATACCTCCTCCAGGATGCACGGCGAGTTGCTCAACCAGCCGGTGGGCTTGAGGACCAGCCCCATCTCGCCGTCGTAGTCGACCGTCTGCTGGCCCCAGCAGCACTGGTGCCCCGTCACGCGTGAGACACCCTCCATCTCCATCAGCTCGGCCATGAAGTCCAGCTTCCAGCTCCACGCTTGGTCTGGATGCTCGTGCAGGAAGTAGCGTCCCTCCCGCACCTGCTTCTTGTACTGCTTCACGCAGAATCGAAGGTGCCTGATACCCTCGATGACCTTCCGCTCGTACTCCTCTGGGTCGCGATCCTTGTTCAGGTTCATGATGGCGCTGAACGCCCTGCACGTTGGCGACCCGATCAGGACGTACGGCTTCTCGTAGTCGATGATCTCCTCGCACAGCGCCTGCCGGTCTGGGTCCGACAGGTCCCACTGCGCCCCTTTCTCGTCTGTCAGGCGTAGGTCGAACGCGTGCCCCGGGTTGAGGCCGAACGACTCCGCCCTGCCGGTGAACTTGCCCGGCCCGAACAGCTCCGTCACGTGCACGCCGAAGAATCCCAGGTCCCTCACGAGGCCCTTGACCTCCTCCAGCAGGTTGGCGTCCATGGTCTCCTTGACGCCCGGCGGGTCCTGGCTCTCGGCCTGCCGCTTCAGGTTCGTCCGCGAACTCTCGTCCATCGCCTCTTGCGGCTCTGGCGCCGCTCGGGTCTCGACCCGCATCTTCGCGTCAGATCCCGAGCTCCTGTTGTAGATACCACCTCCGAGCGCGGCGTGGATCATTGCGCTCGACGCCGATATATCTCGATCAGCTCGAGCAGGTTGTGCTTGCCCAGCTGCTGCTCCTGCTGCGGTCGATTTAGCAGCCGAAGCGGGTGCGCCACTGCTGCCTCCTCCGACCGCCTCCTCCGTGTCGACCGCCTGCTTCTCAGCCGGCCGTTTGACTCCTTGCCGCTCCTCGGCTATCCTTACTCGCTTACTCATCTCGAAGTCCTCCTCCATGAGCTTCGTGATCCTTGCCCTACAGGCCTCGCTGTGGCTGCGGGCCGGGAGTCCCAGGGCGTAGCTCTCGCAGCCGACGCACCCCTCGGTCCTCCCGAACTTCTTGATCTCTACCTCGTTGCGGATGTAGACCCGCCTCGGTCCAGGAACACCTCCTGCACCGGTCCCCGGCCGCAATGCCCGCGGCACGACTGGCAGAGGCGCCTCGTCGGACGCCTTCGCGATCGGGAATCGCGCCGCCGGCGCATCCTCCCCGTCCTTGACAGCACCTGGCACTGGCCGCCATGGTGTGCCCTGCAGCTTCTTCAGCAGCTCGCCGTTGTAGCGGTCGTCCCCGGCCTTCCGCTTGACAGCCCTGGCCCTGACCACGCCCAGCTCCAAGCCGATATACAGCTCCTGGCTCTTCAGCTGCACGCCCAGGTAGATACCCGTCAACCACTTGGCGTCCAGCTTATTCTTGTGGCCCCTATTCCTGTCCGCCGGCAGGTAGTGCACCGTCTCGGCGAACGGTGGGAGCTCCTTGCGGTACTTCTTTCCGCGGATCCTCTCATACGCCGTGCGCCCATCCGCGCCGACGTCGAACAGGCTGATCACCACACCTGCGTAGTTGATGAGCCACGGCACGATCACGTGGTCGTGCCCGATCTTGATGTCGCACTGGCGCTCCACCGCCAGCTTCAGGGTCCGCACGATACCGCTCACGGACTGCACCGCCCGCTCGATCGCGCCGTTGGCCTGGTGTTCCTCCACCGGGCTCTCCTCCTTCACGATCTTGAAGTTCTCGCCCAGCGCCTCGATGACCTTATTCTTCAGGTCCATGATCGAGGCCTCCTGGTCGCTCTTGAAGATGAAGTGCTTCACCCCCGTGTACTCGATGGCCTCCGCCACCCACTTGATGATCCAGACATCCTTCGTGCCCTTGCTCGTCACGGCGATCGATACGGTCCATCGCCCTTTGTGTTCCCGCAGCACCAGTGTAGGTTCTGCCCGCTCGTCGTCTCCTCCAAAGAACGTGTAGTCGATGGAGATCGCGTTGACCAGATGCTCTCGCTCGGCGTCCAGTCGCTTATGATCAGCATTACGGCCGCGTCCTCCCACGCAGTCGCCGCACCATGCCCTGAACTGCACGTGCCCTGCCGCCTCGTGCGCCTCGCGCTCGGCCATCGTCGGCTCGAACGGTCGTGGGACCACCGTGACCGGTGGGTCGCCCATATCGTCATCCTCCTCGTCCTCCAGCTGGGCCTCCACGGGTTCCGCCGCTGCCGGCGCTGCCGAAGAGCTCCCGCCTCCAGTACTCGGTCTTACTGCCGCGCAGGCCGGCTGTTTCCCGACACTGCGCTGAGGTCCGGAGCCGACCGCTCCTGACCAGTGACCTTCTTCAGCTTGATCGTGTATACTCCACGTCGTAGGTGGATCGGCAGCCTCCTGCCGCTCGCGATGTGCTTCAGGTAGCACTCCCTCGGCCCGAAGTAAACCTCGTGGCCCTTCGCCACCAGCTTCGACACCGCCAGCAGCATGCGGTGCACTCCAGTCGATGTGCATCGCAGTCTCCTCGTGCTGCCGTCCTCCGTCATGACCTCGATGACCTTCTCGCCCTCGCCCTGCACCAGCTGCCCGTTGGCCGCCCGGTAGCTCGTGCCCATCTCGCTGGATACCGTCGGCCTCGTCCTCACCTCCGGGAACCAGGTGTTCGGGACGACGCTCTCTGCCGCGCCGGAGTCCACAGCCGCGTAGAAGAACTCCTCCGCTACGTCGTCCACCGCATTCAGCTCCAGGGTGCACAGGTCCAGCCCGCCGATGTTGCCCGGCTGCTCGGTCTCTGGCTCCTGCTTGCCGTTCGTCTCCAGGCTGTGGGCCCCGCGCTTCACTGGTTGCTGCTGCCCACGAGACGTTGGGCAGTCTTGACGCTTGTGTCCCCAGCCCCAGCACAGCGAGCAGTAGCCTTGGAACTCTTGTTGCTGTTGCCTGTCTGGCTGCCCTCCAGGTCGCGGCCGAGACGGGTAGGGTGGAGGCGGCCTGTCCTTGAACTTCCCTTTGCCCTTCTTGCCTTTGCCGCCCTTGCCGTCGCCCTTGCTGCTGCTCTTGCCGCCGCCCTTCGGGCGTTGAGGACTCTTGTGGGCGCCACCGCCCGGTGCCCAGCAGTCGACCTTCTTGTGGCCCTTCTTCCCGCAGTTGTTGCATGCAATGTCCTTCTGGCCGAGGCTCCCGACGTCCATGGGCGAGGCCATCTCGTTCACCTTCGACTCTAAGTAGCTCTGGATCTCCTCCCGCACGCTCATGTAGGTCTTCATCTTGTTCGCGTTGAGCGTCAGGTGGTCCTTCAACGCGCCCTTCGTCATGCTGACGAGCACCTGCGCCTTGATGTCCTCCTGCATCGGTTGGCCAGCTCGCCTCTCGTAGACTCGAAGCCTTTCCTCCCGCTTGGCTATGTGGCTGTTCAACTGTGGAGCATCGACCGCCCCTGGCTGGATCAGCGAGCCCAGGATGTTCCGCCTCCTGCCCGCTCCTTGCGGATCGAACCTCCGCGACACCACTCGCCAAGCCTCGAAGCCGTCGTTGTCCTTCGTCGCCTGCACCAGGTCCAAGGCTTCGCCATCCGTGAGCTGCGCCAACACTGTGTACAGCTGCCTGCCAATCATCTTTAAGTCCGCATCCTCGTTCTCGTGCGTGAAGATCTCCCTGATATCGTCTAGGTTGTCCTGTGTCAGCGCTTCCTCCTGGTCCTGAACGTAGTCCAAGGCCTCCTTGATGCCGCTGACAACGCCCTCCATGAAGTTCTGCAGCTTGAACGCCCACGAACTCCAAGACTTCATGTCGCTGTTGTAGACGCTCGGCTTGCCGATTCCCTTCACGTCCACCAGTTGAACTCGTCTCTTGGTCGAGTCTCTCTCCGTGATGATTGTCTGCTGCAGCCTCGTCATCGCCTCCAGATCTTGCATCCGTTGGGCCTGTACTGCATTCACTAGGTCTCGTTGCCTCGTCAACTCCGCCGTCAAGTCTCTCACCTGCACGGTCAGCAGCTCCAGTTGTTGCTCTGGCGTGCTCATCACTTCGACAGAGTGAGGCACTCACGGAGTCGTCCTCGTAGCTCTCGGGTGCCCAGCCGTTGAAGGAACTGTCCGATGTGGCCCCAGTAGCGCTGCAATCTCCGCACTCGCCAGAGTTGCTCGCACACAATCCACCAACGTTCTCGTATCGACAGGTTCCTCCTGCTGCGCCGCACCACAAGCCAATCAGCCTTACCACAAGGCTCTTCGTCGCTACTATCTTGGCGCCACGCGCCGGAAGATGTAGTGGTAGATGGAACGGTGCGGTTGCCGGATCTTGATGAACCAGCTCCTGCTACCATGATTAGATGGTTTTGAACCAACACGACTGCGGAGCGAACCCCCGCATCACAATCACTCACAGTTCCTCTCCAAGGGATATGTACTATGCACTGTTACACGTCCTCCTCATCTCTTGCTCCTCGTCTCCTCCTCCCCTCCTCCCCTCCTCCCTCCCACTCGTGGTTCTGCCAGCAGCTAGTGAATGCCGCACTACGCTGACCGTCTCCTCGGCGAATCAGAGCGAAACTCAAAAACAAATCCCTCCCCCTGCCCCTCCCCCCTCCCCCCTCCAGATCCCTGAGGGTTATGGTGCGGACCGCACGAGGCAGAACTGGAGTGGACAAACCTGCCCCCCTCCCCATACGACCCTGAGGGTCCCAAGGGAAGTCGTCTGTGCGCCCCCTACCTCGACTGTGTGACATCTGGTGATGGTTCGCGGTGGCACTATCTGCAGTCGTGCCACGGTGCACCGCAGAGCAAGCACACTGGAGGGCTCAGCAACCCAGGGCGCGACGTACACCAGAGGGGATTGATTCATTCCAGGGCGCGCCGCGCACCAGAGGATTTTTGCTCCATGGGGCCACCGTGCCCTCCGGGGTGGTGACACCCGAGGGAGCTGGGCCCACCAACGGGGTTCAGGCGCCCCAAACTCGCCATCACTCGGACGTCCATTCCCTGTGTTTTTTTTGGTTTCGCGCGTGGTTTTTTCGCCAAATGATCAAGGATGCTCCTCGATGGTCTTCGCCGAAGGAAAAATGCACATGTCCGAGCGATGCCAAGCAAAGCCATGTTGCCTCAAATCCCCCCATCCACCCTCCGCTGCAGCACCGGGAACCTCGACTTGGCCACCCGACAGCGGGGCGGGCGGGCTCAGCCAAGATGGCCGCCCGTGAACTCTGGGCGACATCCTCCTCCTCCTCCTCCTCCTCCTCCTCCTCCTCCTCCTCCTCCTCCTCCTCCTCCTCCTCCTCTTCTTCCTTCATGATCCTCTTCCTCCCCCTCCTCCTCTTCCTTCATGATCGCCTTCCTCCATTATCCTCCTCCTCCTCCTCCTCTTCCACCTCCGTCGCCCTTTCTCGGAATCCGTGCCTCCACCTCCTCCTCCCCCTCCCCCTCCCTCCTCCTCCTCCTCCTCCTCCTCCTCCTCCCTCCTCCTCCTCCTCCTCCTCCTCCTCCTCCTCCTCCTCCTCCTCCTCCTCCTCCTCCTCCTCCCCATCATCATCCGCACCCTCCTCTTCCTTTCGGCTGCGGAGCGCGACACCTATGCAGAAAACGCGGCCACTCTGCAGAGGTGTCTCAGCTATGCGCAAACATCCATGTAGACAATAGGCCAATACGCAGCAGCATTGCCAGCCATCCGACCGACAAGCCAACAAACGATCCAACGTAACAAGTGCGGCCATGCAAGGCGTAGCCACGCAAGCAGTCAGACGGGGGCACGTGGCAGAGGGGGAAGTCCTTAAGATCTTAACCCGCCCAGTCCATGGGAGCGGGGCCGCTCGCGACTGGGCAAAGTGTCGCCCGCGCCCTCGCCCCGCGCAGATCCCCCCCAAAAGTCGGGCGCTGGCAAAGCTAGGTTTAGCAAGACTTCGTTTAGTTGTGTGAAAGGGGCCCTTGGACGCACAAATAAATACACACAAATAGCAAGATTCCCCGTATTTTCACGAAGCGCAAACTTGTTTCTGGCACGGGAAAATCACGCGGGGCAGGCCCGCCGTCGCTCATCTCCCCCCTCTCCTCCGCTCGCGCGCCTCGGTGCCTGCGCGGCGGGCGCGCGGTCCTCGGCGCCGACCCGCTTGTTCTGGAGCGAGAAATATTGCTCGGCGCGGCACCTGCGTCTCCAGGTCGTGCGTCGCGCCTCTCGGTGAGGCCGCGGAGCTCCGACAAAGCGCGACCGCGGTCGTCTTCTTTCTGCTGGGCCGGGCCTTCTGCCCGCAAGGTTCCCTAATGGCAACGTGTGTTCGGCCAGGTTCCCTGTGAGAAGCCGCGCGCAGGGTCACTGCCTTCTCGCGGGCACACCCAAGGTCCCTGCCTGCTCGCGGGCACGCCCAGAGCCCCTGCCTCCTCGCGGGCAAACTCCGGCCACCGTGTATCTCACTCTCGGGTTTTGCCTTTCGCGGGCAACTTCAGGGTCCCTGCCTTCTCGCGGGCGCACCCAGAGTCCCTGCCTTTTCGCCGGCAAACTCAGGCCATCCTTTTCCCGGGCTCTGCCGGGTTCCGTGTGGCATGCTGCGTGCAGGGTCACTTCGCTGCCTTCTCGCGGGCAAACCTAGCGGGGTCTTGCCTTCTCGCGGGCGCACCCAAAGTCCCTGCCTTCTCGCGGGCAAACTCAAGCCTCATTACTCTCGGGTCGGTCGCTGCCTTCTCGCGGGCTTTGCCTCGTGCGAGGGCGCGTGCAGGTTCGCTGCCTTCTCGCGGGCGGCAAACCCAAGCCTGTCGGGCTACGCTCTCCGGCCCCTGCCTTCTCGCGGGTACCAGGGGCCCCTTGTCGCGGGAGAATCGGGCCTCCAGGCTTCTTTCTCTCAGGTCGTTACCTCCCGCGACGCGCCCAAGCTGCCCGCTTCTCGTTGGGTTCCCAGTGCGCTGCGGTGATTCCCGTGTCTCCCTTTTCTTGCCCGCCCACGCCACCCTCGCGGCTCTCGCCGGCGCCCTGGCCTGGCGGGGAGTCTCGGGACGAGGTCCAGAAGGCTCCAGCCAGACAACGCTTTTCCCACGCCCCTTGCTGGCGCAAGGGCGCCGGCTTCGAGCCACGCCTGAAGCTCCGCGAAGGCTCCGCGGAAGGGCCCTGGGCCTTCGGTTGGCATTCAGAACAGCGGGCCACGCGACCAAAAATGATTTTCCCATATTTTTAAGGTTTCTGTTTTCCCCCCCCCCCTTCCCATATGTTTCCCATAATTCCTGGGGGTCGACGATGAATTGTGTTTGTGTGTTTTCCCCTCCTGCGATGTGTACTGGGGGACGTCCCCCCCGCCCCGTTCCACGAACCAGAACTGCCGTAACCCGAAAAAACACCGGCTACGGCAGACCTGTTTGAGCGATTCTGGCTAATTCAAGGGTTCCGGGGCCCTACTACTGACCAGGCCCCCTTACCTGGGGTCCTGGCTATACCAGAAAAAGGGACGCTCCCGCCCGAACGCGGCGAATATTTGTCTGCTCGCTGGCTCGAAAGCGGCAGCGGGCGCAACGCGCGAGCAGAAGGAAGGACTAGCACACCAGAAATAGGTACGGAACAAATGTGCACAGTGCCCAGCAGCAGACTTTGTCCAGCACCGACGGCGGCCACTGTCGAGCGGACAACCTTCCTGACCATCGTTCAACGGATCCCCATCCCCACCAGCGTGGGAAGGGCCCAACTGGCCGATTTACCCCCGTGGATGGGGATATAGGCTGCTCTCTTCGGGTTTCGAGGGGCATGTCCCCAACTGAGGTGGTGAGACGGTGGGGCTCGAGATGTGGATGGGGATGGGGATAGGGATCGGTCAAACGATACTGACTTCTGCCCCAAATGGCCAACGCCCTCGGCGACACCAGCAGCGAGTCCTGTTCAAAATGTGCAGCAGGTGCGGGTGTGCTGCGTCCCCCTTTTTTCTCCACCCGGGGAGGAGGGAGGCGGCGGGAGCGCAAAAGGCGGCCCGTCTCGCACGAGCAGCGAACGGACGGCGCACCCCTCGCCGGGAGAAGGGGGAGGAGGGAATAATGTTGGACGCCCGGGTATGGACACCAACACCAACAGAGTGGGTTATCTCCGCAGGGGGAAAATGATCCTAGATGTCGGTGTTGGTGGTAATCTTTCGGTCGCATTGGAAGCCACAATATTACCACCATCGCCGAGCTTTGGATATTTTTCCCTCGGTGGATGCACACCGCCGAAATTGGTGCTGGTGTCAATCTCTACGCCTGCGATAATGGGAATGGACGGGGGGGGGCAGGCGGGAGGGGGGCCCCCCCCTTCGCTTCTCAGGTGGCCATTCCTGGGAGGTTTTCGTGAGAAAGATGGAACGCAATGGAGCCCGATCAAGGGGGCTCAATACTGGACGAAGCCGGGCTCAGCCCAAGATGAAGCCGGATTGAACGGGATTGAGCGGAATCAGACGAGAGTATGCTGGATTGGGCCGCATTTTCGACAACGGATATACCAGCGCCGGTGCTGGATTTAACTTCCCAGGAGTCGCAGACCAATGCTAAGGCGAGGGGGGAGGGAAACAGGAAGCAGAGATGGAGGAGGACAGGCCAGGCACGCTCGCGCCACGTGTGACATCCTCCCCCCTTTTCCGACCCCATCCATATCTTCCCACTGCGCTGATCTACTTCGTAGACCCAAAAGGACCCCACAATGTGACGCCCAATCAGAAACAGGCGCGTTACATTGAAGGGGAAGAAGGGGAAAAGGTGGCGGATAAGCAGGAGGCAGAAGAAAGAGAAATGGCATTTCGAAATCGCGCTCGGTCGTTGGAACCAAGTCAATTGGCATCATGATCCGTTCCAAGGCGTGTGAGAAGAGGGGGGAGAAAAACAAAAAAACAAAAAAAACGTTTGAAGAAGAGGAGGAGGACCTGTAGCAGCACCAATAGGGGGAGCAGGGGGCTCAGCGGAGCGCGGATGAGTGGAAAGGACAACAGCGAATAATGAATCGAGTCCAGAGGTGTGGACCACGCCCGCGTTGAGGCGAGAGCGCCATCCTGAACGAAGGGAACAAGCATCGATCCTGACAGATGGCTAACATCAACGAGAGCACCGTTTTGAAGGACACATAAGGTCTCGAGCGAACACACATAATTATCAAAGAAGCACTGAAATCATGCGTGCGGAAACAGGGGGGAGAGGCTGGAGAACGCCAGGACTAAATCAGGTAAAAAAGCCATCTTAGTTTGTGAAACACTAGAAATGATGACGCGCCCGGCGGAGGCGGCAAAGTCCCAGTTGAACACAAAAACTCAAAGTTAATTTCTCTGGGCCTGTCATTACAATCGAGGCTGCGCAAGAGATCGCCTGCCAAACTCAAAACAATGTTAGGATTCCGCGCCCCATCCGGGTTAAATCGGGATGTCCACCCAGACTGGCCCCGAGCGGTGGACTTTGCCACGCCCGCCTCGGGAGAAGGTTTTGGCAGACCTGCCGGACGCCGTTATCCAGACGCGCCTTTGTGAGCTGACCCAATCGCGGCCTTGGTCCCCGGCCGCTCTGGCTGCCCAACTGCCCGGGCGCCGACGCAGATGCCAATGCCAAGAAAGGCACGCGCACACATGAATGTTTGACCACTGCGCGCCTGCCCATTGCGTCACGGCACGGTTCCTGCGCAGGCAAAATTGCTGCACTGTCTCTTTCGGCTCGCCGCGAAGACCTAGCATCCAGGCAACAAACTTACATTGTATTCTATCTAGATAAAACTCGGTGGCCTGGCATGGTGGCCAAGATGCTGCCCTAGATCTGATAACGCCTCCGGCAACATCGCGGAGCTTCCGTGGCCCCTTGCGGAAAAGGATACAACTGCCGGTAGGGCAACGGCTCTTCCCCCGGAAGCAGGCAGAAATATATTGCGCCGTTGCGTCGACGTCTTCGGCGCAACAACCCGCGCATGCGATCGATGGCCGCACAATTATCACAGGCAGCTGAACCGTCCAACGGGACCCGGCATGGCCCCGAAAATCGCAGCTTTCAAAGGCGTCGTGGCTCGCAAGGATCATCCCCCAGCTGTCTGGCTTCACGCGCAAGCGGCGCTGGTTCCACAGGGCCTTCTCCGCAACTTCCACGATGCAGGCAGCCTCTTCGGCGGAGAGAGCGAAGGTGATCAGGTCATCGCTCCGGGCTGAAAAAGAGCAGCTGTTAGTTGCCCAGAATGAAACCCAATTCGGCCTGGACTAAACGGTCGATGCACGCGGAGAAAGCATCCTTTATCGCAATGCGGGCGAGCATGCCCGCAGTGATCGCACCCATGCGGAAACCTCTCGACCTCCGAATCTCAGACGCCCCTGCGCCCATGATCTCGATCTGGACGGTAGGGGCCCGACGCAGGCGGATCGATGCAGCTGCAAGCTCCCCCGGCACCCCGCGAGCCGTCAGCCCCCTTAAGACGCAACTGTACCGGATGTGGTCTTGGTGCGCTGTCACGTCCGCGACGGCCACTGCGGCGTTGTTGAACCGATCTCTTCCGATCTCTAAGACCAGCGAAGCTGTGGCGAACAGGTCCTGCACTTGCCCGCCTTTTCCGAGGCCCAGGACGAGGCCCGACAGGGATCTGGAGGCAGCGAACGCATCAAGGCACGGTTCCAAAACCTCGGCGACATATGCGTGACAAAGCTGGGCAAACTTAAGCTGCGGAATCACAGCCCTCGTAGCCTCTGGCCCTGCGGCCGCCTTCTCCGCATTCCCGACAGCGCCATGCGCGACTACACGCCGCCGGAAAGTATCACTATTCCAACCCTCCTCCACGACATCCGCGGGCCTGTTGACCCATCCCGCCACTCGCAGTGCGGCCACGCATGCGCCGCACCTGTCGGTCTCGTCTGGCGCCTCGACGCGGTCGACCGCAAACTCGAGAACTTCGCGCTGCACCCGAAGACGCGGGGCCCTCGGGGCGGCAAACTGACGAACGGCAGCAATCTCCTCGTCACATTCTGCCGGTGGGACGCCCCGCCTGCATCTGTGCCCGGCGTCGACACGGGCGGCGCGCGCCGAGGGGTCGCACGCGATGGGCCCTGCTTGCTTGAAGCGCCAGCTACTGCAGGGAGGGCCTTGCGAGCCGCCCACGCCCGCTCAGCTCTGATGCATCTGTTGGCCATGGCTAATTTCTCCGAGGATTATCGGGCGATCCTGAGGGCCCGCTGAAGGTCTTTGCCTATTTCAATACGGCGAACTTCGTCAGGACACGTCCCGAATCGTTTCTGATGGCCTTGACCCACAAGGGCTCGCGGCAAGCCCTGCGATGCACGGAAGAACCAGCCCGGCGAGTGGCAGGCGCGACATCGGACACCATCTGCTCCAAGTGGGCGAACGAATCAGAGAGTTCTGCCAGATCGTGATAAAGTATTTCGTAAGACTGCGGTCTGGAGGTTGTCGTGGCGCGCAAACTCAGAGCAATCAGGAGAGAGTTGCGACGCAACGCTGGCTACCGCAGGTTTGCGTCGTGTCGACCCAGGCGATGGTTCTTGACATCGCGGGAATCGTTCAACCTTGAACGATCGGCCGCTTCCGAAACGCCACATCGTTGAACATCGATCGATTCTGGGTCGCCGTCGGCGTTCAACGTTGAACTCCGGCGGCGGGGTCGCCGCTGATCGACGCGACACGAACCTACCGTGCAGACATGGCGCACTGCGGCCGCCACCCCGGCAGTCTTCGCCGCTTCTTCGTGGCTCCACAATTGAAGCATCAATGGCAAAAAGAACATGATCCCCAGGAGCTCCCTGCCACCTCACGAATGCATCAACATGGAAGCCGACGGGCGCTGCTGCGTGGTCATGCACGACGGCTGCCCTCCTTGTGCCCCGCTCGGCCTACGAGTGCAATGCAACGCAGGATCCGCCTCGCAAGAACGGGGCGGCGACCAATGAAGGCCTAAACCACGAAGCGCACTGTTGTAGAGGGACCATGTCTACTGCAGGGGCTTATTATTACGCGTCGGGGTTCATATCGCCTAGCCAAAACACAGGCGAGTTGCGAGGCCTCCGACGCGCAAGTCGCTGCGCATCTGCAAACTGTCTTCGAAAGCTACGCCGTGCGCCAGATGGCTGAACAGAACAGACCGAAGAGAAGCGTGGAAAAGGTCCACGCGAATGGACCGATCACTGCACTCCACGTCCTTCAATCGTGCCCTTGCGAGCCTGTGAATTAGACATGCATCTGCCCACGAACCTTCCCCCGGGTAGTGGCGCAGACACGCGTGTCCGCCATCGAACTCCCGCAATGATCGCTAGGATCGCAACGCCGGCAATGGTCAACCTCCACAAGGGCGACGAGCGCCCAAATTTTGCGTTTAAGGAGGCCCAAAATCGAAGTAATGTCTGCATCAGTGTCCCCCGTCCCCTCAATGTTTAAATCGCCGGCCAGAGCAGGCACATGGGAAAGGTCTCAGTGCTGGAGCACCCAGGCAACAGTATCGCCCAAGAGCTCCTTGACCGGCGACGACGCCGCAACCACCCACAAAAACTGGGCCACAACCTGCCCACCTTCGCATCGTCCAGCCAGACCACCCAAGTGCGCTCGCAGAACACGACGTTTTGGCCCTGAAGTTTTGACCCCGCCCCCTCCTGGAGCTTTCTCCAAAGCTTACCTGGCATGCGCTCGTCCCTTGTGGAAATGGGGCCCATCCAAATATTTCTCCCTCCATGGCCGTCGAGAAGCGTTTGCTTGACGGAGTTCGCGACCCTCTGGCCCACCTCCGCCGTGCTGAACTTGACCTGTACAAGGCTCCCATACGCAAAGGCGCCTTGAGCTCAGTGGGGGGGTCGGCGCCGAGGTTTCCCAGGATCTCCCGCGCACGCTGCTCGAGCTCGGGCCTCTTCATGTTCCAACCGAGGCTGGCGAGGACGATCAGCGCGCTGATCACGCGGGGCGCCAGCCATCATGCAGGAAGCCTCCTGGCGTGGCCCGCCCCGCCAGTGGCGTCCACGGGCGCCTGAATCTTCTTCAAACCCTGGATCTCCGCCTGCAGCGCGGACTGCTCAACCGGCAGTGTGGTCACCGCGGCCTCGAGGTCGGCCGTCCGCTCGTCAGCCTTCTCCTGCCTGCCCTCCACCTTCCCGATCCTCTCCCCGTGATCCGCCAGGGTGCTGGAGACGCTGGAAAAGTCGCTCCGGAGGCCCTCCACGTTCCTGTTCAGTTCAGGGCCACCAACATCCGCTGCGTGAACGCCCGGTCGCTCTCCTCCGCCTCTTCCTCCGCCACCGCCCCAGCCCGGGCGGGCGCCCCAGCCCCGGCGCCTCTCGCGGCGCGCGCACCGCGGGCGATCCGGCAGGGGATCCGAAGGGCGTCGGCAGCGCCCCGATCTCCTCCTCCGCCACGTCTCGACGAGCCGAAATCCTTCACATCAGTAATTTTGGGTCTCGGAGCCCACAGGGCGGTTTTTCATGTTTTCCATTCGACGTTCCATGAAGCCCGATGTCATTCCGAGGCCGCGCATCGAACGTTTTCGATGGCGCGTCGCGTTATGCGATGTCACGTGCGTTGGGGTCGTCAAAGGCTTGCGTGCTTGTTGCGGATCGGTTGATGTGGGCTGGGGTTTCTCAGGATTGTACATTTGCGTTGCGCTGGGGCGGTTTCGACCCCCATCCCTGGCTGATCCACCCCGCGGGCAACGTCGCAGGAAGAGTTCGATCATGTCGTTCGTAGTGCCAGCGATGCTGTCGCGGACATCGACCGTGCCACGGGGGGGGGTCGTCCAGAAATTTCCTACCATATTGCAGTGTTGGTTCTTCGTTTTGAAGAGACACCGCCCCGCGTCATTCCTTCCGGCCCCCTCCCTCGTCCTCCCTCTTCGCGTATCTGCCCCTGCTCTCCGCGTGTCTCCGTCGTCATCGTCCATCGTCATCGTCGCCATCACCATCATCATCAGCATCATCAGCATTCTCGCCGTCTCCATCATCAATACCACCACCATCCTCATCAACATCATCAAAACACCCCCCTTGTTCCCCCGCGTCTCTGCTTCGCCACATCCCCCGCAAGTCTCGTGGCCTTGTGAGGTGCTCCACCGAAGGCCCCATCGGCAGGGTCCTTAGTGCGCCGCCCAGCCCATGTCGGCACGCCCCTCAGACGCTTCGTGTCCCCATGAGGAGCTCATCGGAGGTCCCGGCGGCAAGGTCCACATGCCGTCGCCCAGGCCACATTGATGACACCCTCAAACATGTCGTGCCCCTATAGGCAGCTCCACCAAAAAAAGGTCCCAGCGGCAGGTTTCCCAGGCCGCCGCCCAGGATATTTCGGCATACGTTTCACACCCTTCGTGGCCCCACGGGGAGCTACACCGACGGCCCCACATGCAGGGCCCACAGGCCGCCGCCCAGCCCATTCCGTCATACGCTCACAAGCTTCGCGGCCCCATTGGGGAGCACCCCCGATGGCCCAAGCGACAGGGTCCACATGCCGTCGCCCAGCCCATGTCGTCCACGAGTGGCGCCCAGCACTGCTCCAAGAGCGCCTCAAGAGGCGCCGAGTAAGTTGCACCCTCATGCAAACAGTTTTTGTCACTTGTGGGGGTCCTCTTGGGGCCCTCTTGGAGCATTCTTGGGGCCCTCTGGGAGCGTTCTTGGGGCCTTCCCGGGGCCCCAGTGGGCCCTCGGAGGGCCCCAAGAACGTTCCCCGAGGGCCCCAAGAGGGACCCCCCAAAGTGGTACAAAGAATTCGCGCGAACGTGCAATCTGTTGTAGGCCTTTCGGGGCCCTCTGGGAGCTCTCTTGGGGCCCCCATTGGTGGCGCCTTGGGGCCTTGGGATGGCTCCAAGAGGCTTCGGGATTGCCCCAGACCGCCACAAGACAGCTCCGAGACGGCCGTCGAGCACCACGGGTGAAAGCAAGTGAGGCTAGGGAACAGGGCCTCTGGTAAGCCGCCACTGCGCCCCCTGGACTACCCAGACAGCGAGGGGACCTGAAACGCCCTGGGGCTCCAGGGGCCCCAGATTAGTGAAGTGAAGGTTTTTGCCATGCAAGCACCCCGAAATTCTTCACTTCACTAAACCGGACCCAGGACGAACTCGCTACGCTCCAGTCCCGCGGGAGATCCAAGACTCCCGCCGCCGCCCGGGGACGTTGCTGCATTGCGGTGCTCTGGTCACTGTTAATGGCTTCCGCGGGCTGCAGCGGCTCATTTCCATGACTACCCCGACTCACGAATCCAGTGGTTGGTCTGGCTCTATGGGTTGGTTTCGTTGTGTCGGTTGATTTTATGCTTGGTTGGCGGTCGGTGGATTTCGCGTTGTTCATTGGTGTCGTGAAGTGATTTGTCGTTTGGTTGGTCAGTGCCGTTTTGTTGATTCGTGCCGTTTTGTTGGTTGGTGTCGTTTCGTTGGTTGGTGTCGTTTTGTTGCTTGGTGTCGTTTTGTTGCTTGGTGTCCTTTTGTTGGCCGGTGTCGATTTGTTGGTTTGTTGGTTGGTGTCGGTTTGTTGGTTGGTGTCGTTTTGTTGCTTGGCGTCGTCCTGGCGGCGTGGCCGATAATCGGCGGCCTGCAATGGCGCCAGGATTTGTTTCGGGCCAGCCTTGATCGCCCTCATCATTCTCATATTCGTCAGCGTCAGCACTCGTCGCCCCCATCCGCGCACACATGCGGCCCTGGTACGGCTCTCACGCGGCCCTGCGAAGGCCTTCACTGTGCTCCCCAAAGCTTTCTGAGGGGCCCCCCAGAGGCCCCAAGAGGGCACTGGAAATTGTCGCTTCCAACTCCGCCAGGCGGAGGTCAACAAGGGTCTCACTGGTGCACTTCCAGGAATCGTCGTTCGATCCTCTTGGGGCCCTCCTGGGGCCTTCTGGAGCCGTCTTGGAAGCTCCGAGCGGCTCCATGAAGGCGCCGGGCGATATCGCTTCCAATTCCGCCAGGTGGAGTTAGACCAGGGGCTCACTGAGGCCCCTTTTTGCGCCCTCCTCTGCCTTTGAAAAAGCCCCGATGGGGTTCTTCAGTGCCGTCTTAGGGCCCCTAAGAGGCCTCCAGTAGGGTATTGAAGTTATCGCTTCCAACTCCGCCACGCGGAGTTGAACCCAGGGCGGCTCTCTATGGCCCTTTCGGGGCCTTCTTAGAGCTTTTCTGAGGCCCTAAGTGGGCCCTGGGAGGTGTCATTTTCACGGGCGTTGAAAGTGACACCGCGGAGGGCCCTCTTGGGCCCTTCTTGGGGCCTCTCTTGGGTCCCTCTGGGAGCCCTCTTGGTGCCGCCCTGGGGCCTTCTCGGGGCCTTCTTGGAGCCTTTCTGGTGCTCTTTAAGTGGGCCCTGGGAGGTGTCACTTTCACGGGCGCTGAAAGTGACACATCGAAGGGCCCGCTTTCCCTCGTAGCGCTGCCCGTGGCCGGGGCATTGTGCAGCGCATCCCTCGTCGAACGTATTTTGTCGGACGCGTGGTCGAATTCCGCCAGTTCGGTCGAGATGGTGGTCAAGCGGTTCGGTTGCAATGTAGCCATGCGGATCTGAGCTTACCATTTCTTGCCATTTTGGCGGGGATCGCAGGAGCGTTTGTGTTGTGATCAACTGTGCTCGATATATCCAGCGGCAGCGTTTCATCCCAATATATTATTTTGAAAAAAGTCAGCAGGGGCCAAATTGCTGATGTGAAGCAACATAGGTGTCGAGGTCGCCATCGCCGTGCATGTCTCGTCGAACGTCTGCGGAACCTTGGCCCTCCTCGTCCTCCATGCCCTCCTCTGCGGCTGGCCGACCATGCTTGCGTTCCGTCGGGCCTGTACCCCCCACAGGGGGATTTTGGACGAAAGGTAAAACATGCTCCAAAAAACATTCAAACTATGCCCAAAAATACTAACAAAAATTGTCCCCAGACTATTTTTGAATACTCCCCTTGTAGAGGGACAGGCCCGACTTAATGCTTGCGCCTCGCTGCTTCCCCACTCAACGTGCCTGAGGCTGGAGGGCGACGGCGAGCGCCAGCACGGAGCGGGGTGGCGGCCGCCCAGGGGTCAGCGGCACACAGCGGGTCCGCCCCAAGGGGCGAGTGGGTGCTGTTAAGTCGGGCGTGTCCCCCTACAGGGGGATTTTCGACGAAAGATAAAAAATACCAAAAAAAATACTCCAGAATGGTCAAAAAAAAACTCAAAAAATAGTCCCCAGACTATGTCTGGACTATTTTTGAATATTCCTGCTGTAGAGGGACAGGCGCGACTTAAGGGTGCTGTGGATCACCGAGGCCGACGCTGAACCGGCCGCGGCAGCGGCCGAGGCAGTCGCTCCGGCTGAGGCCGCTCCGGCGCCTGATGCTGGTGCTGCTGCTGGTGCTGCTGCTGCGGTTCCTGAAGCTGCGCCTGCTCCTGCTCCTGCTCCCGCTGCTGGATGACGCTCTCGACGACTGCCAAGAACTCCCCGAGCTGGTTCCTCCGCAGCCGGAGAGCCAGGAGGTCCTGCAGGGCTGCTGAGAGCACCTGGCGCGCCCAGTCCGGGAGGCGCGCTCGCCCCATCAGCTCCGAGCGCGTCCCCCGGTGATCGCGCCGGCGCGGGCCACGCGAACGGCCAGGGGCGTCCATCCATCCGCACGTCCACCCTGCGCAGACAGCCGGGGCGAGACACACACCGACAAGATGTTGTGAGGGAGCTCCGGGCGAAAACGCACGCGGGAGCTGGGGGCGGTGGAGCTGGGGCGAAAGCGCACCACAGACAAAACCACAGTAGAATGAGGGAGGAGGAGGAGGAGGAGGAGGAGGAGGAGGAGGAGGAGGAGGAGGAGGAGGAGGAGGAGGGGGAGGAGAACGACCACAGCGATGCAAGATATTGTTAATCTGGCTTCGGGTATCCGTTCAACTTCCACAACCAATCTGGAGGTTGTCGGCGGCTTCCTCGGGCGGATATCATTCTGAATGTGCGGGCGGTCTAGGTGGGAGGGGGGGGGAAGGGGGAAGGAGGAGAAACGAGGGTGGAGGGACATGGGGGAAGGGAGGAGCCTTGGAGACCTTGTTGAAGGACAGGTCCAGGCAGACCAGCTGGGCCAGCCCGTCCAGGTTCTCGATCCTGCTGACGGCTTGCTGCAAGGAGGTCCCCTCGACTTCAACCTAGTGTTCCTCCTCATCAATATCACCACCATCATCATCACCACCCATCATCATCATCATCATCATCATCATCATCATCATCATCATCATCATCATCATCATCATCATCATCATCATCATCATCATCATCATCATCATCATCATCATCATCATCATCATCGTCATCGTCATCATCATCATCATCATCATCATCATCATCATCATCATCATCATCATCATCATCATCATCATCATCATCATCATCATCATCATCACCATCATCGCATGCGCATCCGCATCCGCATCCGCATCCGCATCCACATCATGACCATCATCATCATCATCATCATCATTATCATCATCATCACCATCATCATCATCATCATCATCATCATCATCATCATCATCATCATCATCATCTTCATTATCATCAGCATCGTCGTCATCTTCACCATCAACATCATCATCATCAGCATCAGCACCAGTATCATCATCAGCATCATCATCACCAGCATCGTCATCAACAATAGCAGCAGCATTATCATGATCATCGTCATCATCATCAGCATCGTCGTCATCAGCATCATCAACAGCATCATCCACATCCTCATCCGCAGAATCAACATCATCAGCAGCAGCAGGATCATCAGCATCAACATCATCACCATCATCACAATCAACACCATCATCATCAGCATCATCACCATCGCCATCATTATCATAATCATATGCGTTGCCATCATCATCAGCATAATCGGAATCATCCTCATTATCATCACTATCATCATCATCATCATCATCATCATCATCATCATCATCATCATCATCATCATCATCATCATCATCATCAACACCATCATCATCGGCAGCAACATCATCATCATAAGCATCGGCATCAGCGTCATCATCATCGTCATCAGCATCATCAACATGATCATCACCAGCGTCGTCAGCATCATACCACTCATCATCATCAGCATCATCATCATCAACATAATTCTGATCATCAGCATCATCATCAGCAGCATCACTGTCATCATCATGTTCGTGATCATCGCAATCATCATCTCATCCTCAGCATCACCTTAATCAGCATCATCACCAGCACCATCATGGCCATCATCCTGATCTCCACCCCCATCAGATAGATCATCATCATCACAGTCGCCACCCTTCCCATCATCGTCGTCGCACCCATCATCATCAGCATCATCATCAGCATCATCATCGTCACCATCATCAGCATCATCGTCATTATAATCATCCTCGTCATCATCATCAGCATCATCATCGTCGTCGTCATCGTCGTCGTCGGCATCAGAATCAACATCACCATCAGCAGCAACCGTTTCATCACCAGCACCTATGACACCCCCATCATCATCACCAGCAGCATCAGCATCATCATCGTCATCGCCATCATAATCACATGCATCATCATCATTATCATCATCAACATCATGTCATCATCATTCTGATCATCATCCTGATTCTGGTGGTTCCGGAAATCCGTCGCCGCGGGCGTGGAACAGCACCCCATGGTCTTCACCACTAGGGACGATCACTATATGGTCTGGGCGAGCATTCTGGGGGACAAGCAACTGTCTCGCGGCCCCCCAAAACGGCGTCTGGACGGTCTCAACTTTGCGATCCTGAACGGCGCGAAGCCTTTGCAGCCGATCTCCGAGACGCAGCTCTTGCTCGACACGCGCTGCTCCCCGAGGGCCTCGAGGTATATCACGCCGAACTCATCTGGGTCGCGCAGAGGCTCCAGGAGGCGCAGTTCTTCTCCGAGGCCACGCAATTAGCGCGAAGACCCTGGATCTCCCAGACCACCTGGCAGTTGGTCGTGCAGACACCGCGGATTCGTCAGCAGACTGCTCGGGCCATCTGGGCCAACCAGGCAAAGGGAAGCTCCGCTACTTCTTGCAAGCCTAGCAGCACTCCCTGACGAAGGATAGCGAGAGCCTCCGCCTCCAGCGCAGACACGACCAGCAAAGCCTGCATTCCGAGGCCGTCCACGTCCAGCAGCTGGTGCGCCACCGCAACCAAGTACGATCAGCGTCAAGAGCCGATCGCCAGCAGTGGGCTGATCACCTCGCCGCAAGGGCGCAGGAGGAAGACGACCGGCATGAGAACAAGACCCTCTACGAGATCACGCGTGAGATTCGCTCACCTCGGGGGCAGCGTGCGCTCGTTGTCGTGCGTCATGACGATGGCCAATTCCTTTGACTCCCAGGGCAGATTTGACAAATGGCACCGGCATTTGGGCCGAAATGTTTGCGGGCCAGGTCATTTCCATGGACCAGTTGCTCGCCAACCACCCAAGGGTCCCAGTGCCCCTGGACTGGATATCCATGGAGCGCGCCCGCGTCAAGGCGGACACGTGGCGGCTCAACCCCAAGGAAGGCTTGGGCACTGATGGTATCAACATCTCGGTATGGAGTGCTGGCCACGAGGCGACGCTTGAAGCGTTCCTACCGCTGTTCGACCTCTCTGCCTCGCGATGTCAGCTCCCAGTCGGCATGAAGGGAGGCAAGATCTTCGACATCTGGAAGCGCCAGGGCGATATCTTCTTGCCCCCGCAGAGTCGCGGCATCTTGGTTTCCGACCACCTGTCCAAGCTCTACACCATGCAGATCTCGGACCCTGTCTATGTACCAGGTATTGCCGGCTGCAGAAGGGGATGCGCTGTGTGGCGCAGTCCCAGGACTAGCAGAATTGTAGATCTTCGCAGAAAGAACGATCCACATGCGCCAGTGCTGAGCCATCCTATTATTCGACCTGACCAAAAACTTCGACAGCGCCAACCGGGAGTACCTCTACGAAACTGGTCACCGACAGCTACACGCACTTGCGGATCAGCTGTATGCATGATCTAGGCATCCCGCTTGACGTGGCCGACGAGACCCAGCGCTACCTGCAAGATAACCTCATCGCTCCTCCGAACGGCGGGCATGGACGAGCACGCCACCGCAAGGGTTGCTGACCTTGGTTTGGGAGAAACGAGGCATTTGAAAATGGGGCCACTAACCGCAGTTGCAATAGTTCGCTGCGTGGAACTATTGCGCGCAACTATTGGGAGCTATTGCGCCCGTGGGCACAACTATTGCGTCATATTGCATGACCAGACGCAACTATTGCATCGTGGCAGGCCAAAGATTATAAACGATTGCTCGCAAAAAAAACGAGAACACAAACTATTGCATCGCAGAGATAAACTATTGCGTTCGGGCGAGCAAACTATTGCACCCCGACTATTCCCCAATCAGTGCTTGCACTGAAGGGGTCCGAGCCGAAGTTGAAAACTTTGGCGACAATTTCCTGCCGATTTTGGTGGCGGGCTGGGTTCCCGGGTTCCCGGTTCCGGGTTCCCCGGTTCCCGGGTACTGATTCCGGGCCGATTTCGCTGGGTCTGGGTTCCCGGGCTCCCCGGTTCCCGGTCGATCTCCTCAGCGAAAACCATCCACTGATTGTTTTTTGTCTCTGGTGTAATTGCACTAAGCACAATACGATGTATGTGACCGTTTCCAACTATTGCACGAACTATTGCGCTCACGCTTCGCGGCCCCATTTCCAAATACCCCATTCGCCCGATTCTGATGACCTCCACTCCTGTACGTGGTTTCAGGTGCGAGGTGGACCGGGGCCTGCGGTCGCTGCAAACCGTGGCGCTCGTCAGGGTTGTCGGCTCGACGCGGCGTGCTTCAACATAGCGTACGAGCTGGCTCTCAAGCAAGTGCGGCACCGATTCCAGGAGAGCGGCATCCAGCTCAGCATGAAGATGTCCACGCACTCCTCCATGCCCTGGGCAACCGATTTCGAAAACAGCCCCGATCACGCCACTTTGCAGCAGGCACTCATCGACGAGCAATATGTAGACGACGTCACATTCGAGTTCCTGGCCGACTCCCCTCAGGAGTTGCCCGCCCAAGTGGACCCTGCAATGGACATCATCGCCGAGGAGTTTCGCAAGGTCGGCTTCGTGATCAACGTAGACCCCGGAAAATCTGCGATCATGGCGCGGATGTACGGCCAGGGCTCCCGCACGACCTGGAGAACACGGTTTCTCTCCACCGGCCGGTCGGCATATCGATCACCTGCAGGACTAGAGCTCGAAGTTGCACACGATTTCCCGCACCTCGGCACCACGCTGCAAGCATCTGGTCGGCACATCCTGGATGCCAAACAGAAGGCGCCCAAGGCCCAGCAAACCTACGCCCCCCTTGCGGTGCACATTTTTGGATGCAACTACCTACGGTGCTCCACGCGATCGACTTTAGCTACACGCTTGGTTTTTGTTTCGAAGAGTCACTACCGGAGATCAGCATGGCGTGAAGACGACCCTCAAGCCATGGCCATTCTGAATGGCCAGTACCATCGCGTCCTCCGGCGGGGGCGACATGCGCTAGGGGCCTCCGACACGGCCACCGACGAGGAGGCCAGGCAGAAGGTGCACGCTTCGCTGCTCGCGTCGATGGTCCAGGCCCGGCGGCTCTCCCAGCTCGCATCCCACTTCATGGCAGCGCGAAAGGTAGTCCAGATGATGGTCGGGGCTTTCCCGAAGCCCCCGTCGGCGCAGATGCTGCTCTACGACCTCGGGCAGTTCGCGGTGGCTTTCCCCGACAGTGGGCAGAGGCTCGGCTCGCCCTCCGCCCACCCCGAGGAGTGGCGGGCATAAATCGTCGAACCCCCTCGGCGCTGAAGAGCCAAGCAGCCCTGATGAAGTGGTGGATCCCTGACCCGTCCGACCCACTGGCCACACGCGGGCTCGGGGGGAAGCAGAGCCCTCGCCCTCCGGCTGCTTCCGACAAGCCTCTCCTCGCTTGCCCCGCCTGCGGCAAGCAGTGCAAGGGTCCGCAAGGCTTGGCCGCGCAACTGAGACGCAAGCACGGCAGGGAAATGACTGCCCGCAGCTTCTGTATCGGCTCAGCGCGTCCAGCCCGTGGTGTAGATTACCACGCCCGCCCTGGGGCGTTGCACCACTTAGAACTGTCTTCCAAAGCGCGTCGTGCCACAGTGCTCGCCAGAGAGCTGCCCGAATGTAGCGGGGGAGAGCTATCCGCCGCGGAGTTGCGCGACCACATCGCGCAGACGGCCGCTGAACTTCGCGGCGACGCCCGGGCGCGCGCTCTGGCTCCGCCTTCGCGCGGCCCTGGTGCACGCTAGCATGGAACTGGCCCAGCGGAGGTCCGTCGACATAGGTAGGAGGTCACGACGCCTATCGAAAACGCTACTTCGAGCCAGCATCCGTGAAAACAGAGGATCCCTTTCTCCTGGAGTGAGTTGTCCTCCCCTTTGAGCCGAGGCACCACGCCTCGTGCCTCTGGGGATTTCTCGACACAGCAGCACTCACTGAAGAGCTCCAGGCACCGCCTATAACCAGCGCAAGTCAAGTCATCATCCTCATCATCATCAGCATCATCAGATCATCATCATCATCATCATCATCACCATCAACATCAACACCATCATCAGCATCATCAGCAGCATAAGCATCATCATCAACAACATCGTCATCAACATCATCATGACCACCATCCGCGTCTTCATCCTCATCATCATCATCATCAGCAGCATCATCATCGTCATCAGCATCACCATCGTCATCATCATCGCAATCACAATCACCAACTCCATCATGATCGTCGTCGCCATCACCATCATCCATACATCTACTCCCTGTCGTACCACAGGTCGATTGTGATAAGATCAACTCCGAGTCGCCAACTCCTGCAATTCTCGCCTTCTTCCCGATTCCCGCTTTTCGTCGATCGGCCACACGCAGGAATGACCCTAAGCCGCTGCCGCCCCCAAGACCCTCCCATCGGAACCCTCCCCAGACCCCCCCCCGGGACCGCTCCAAGCACCCCCCCAAAGGAGAAGAAAGAGGACCGAAGAATCGAGGAGGGAGGAGGCCACAGAGCCGCGAAGATCACCGAATCTGGAGCCCCCCAGATCGGCGGCACTGGCCAGAGCCCATTACAATAAGAGCCACCTTCGGTGCGCTGCCTGCCGATCACTGCGTGCGGTGCGACAGTAGCGGCCTGCGTACCTGGGCTTCTCCCCCCCGCGCCCCACACAAGCCGCGCACCAAAGGCTACAGTCAACCCGCATAGTAAGGATGGGCAACCTTCCCAAGGGTACCCTTGCATCCTTGCCTCCTCGGTCCATCCTTCGCCGCTTTCGCTGGCCGCGCCCAGTTCGAAAAGCTTCGAAATGGGCGCCCAAGGCCCTTGCATCCTTATCGCGCATCCTTACTATACTGGTTGGTTGACTGTACTCTGGCGAGGGGTCATTCGCATGTGTAAGCGAATCGCGGGTCCTTTTTGCTGGGGGTCCTAACGCCGTGTGGTGACAAATCGCGAGGTGACCTCGGAATCCCAAGAGACCTCATCGCCCGGTCCGTCACCGCACGGTCCTTGGACCCTGGAGGCCCCCTTCGCCCGAGGCGCCCTCGGAGAGCGACCCGAGTCCCAAGACCGTGCGGTGGCCCCGGATCCTTCACGGACTCGCCACACGACGTGGCCACCGTACCACTCGGTGCCCCCGAGTTTGACGTCCCAGTTGATGTTGTTTCCATCCCACTTGAGGACCGCATCCCAGAAATAATTTCGAGCACCTGGAAAAGGGGCCGAAAGAGTGTCGAAGCAGTGTCGGGCGAGTGTCTCCCAGGGTCCGACACGTGAACACCATCGAGTTTCGGTATTGGTGATCAAGGCTAAAGTAGGTTGGAACATCAGAAGTCCCAGTGCGGGAAAGGACCCCTGGGAGCCGACACCCGAGACAAAACCTCCGCCCCGCTGTTGTTGCTCTCGGGCCGCCGGGCGTCTGCAGAGAGGGCAGGAGAGCCGTCCCGCCGCCCTCTCGCGGCGTCATCATCCTCATTCCCCTCCTTCTCCCCAGGCCTATGATGTTCCAACCTATTTTAGCCGTGATCACCAGGAAGAATTTCGAGCGCACCCCAAAACTCGAGGGTTTTCACGTGTCGGGCCCTGGGAGACACTGTTTCGACACTCTGTCGACACTCTTTCGACACTTTTCTGGGAGCTCGAAATTATTTCTGGGATGTGGTCCTTAAGTACGATGGGAGCAACATAACCCCAGGCTTCCTGATGATCGCGTTGTGCGACAGGTCCAGCCAGCGCAGGTTGCAGCACCTGCTCGCCCCGTCGGCGATCCGCGGGATCGACCTGTCATCTGGGAGGCCAAACTTCCGCATCCCAGTCGGCATGGCTTCGGCGGGTGTTCGGGGGAGCACGGGGGGGAGCAGGAGGTCGAGGAGAAAGACAAGAGGAGGAGAAGAGGGGGAGAGGAGAACGGAGAAAGAGGGTTACTCCTCTCCCCTCCCTCATGTCTCCACCCTCCCTCATCCTCCCTTCTACATCACCTGCCTCCTCGGCATCCTCCCTCCATCACCTCCACCTCCGCGCACCCTTCCCTCTCCTCCTCTGGACCTCTGCCTGGCGCGCTTCCTGGCCAAACCTGCCACGAGGTGGATTCGGCGATGGCCGCGAGGGCGCCCCCGGTGGCCCAAACAAGACCCCGGAGAGCCCCGTGCCAGCGTTCCTCCTCCTCCTCCTCCTCCTCCTCCTCCTCCTCCTCCTCCCCCTCCCCCTCCCCCTCCCCTCCTCCCCTCCTCCCCTCCTCCCCCCTCCTCCTCCTCCTCCTCCTCCTCCTCCTCCTCCTCCTCCTCCTCCTCTCCTCCTCCTCCTCCTCCTCCTCCTCCTCCTCCTCCTCCTCCTCCTCCTCCTCCTCCTCCTCCTCCTCCTCCTCCTCCTCCTCCTCCTCCTCCTCCTCCTCCTTCCTCCTCCTCCTCCTCCTCCTCCCCCCACGCGATCCCGCCGCCCCCGGTGGCCCAAACAAGGCCCCGGAGAGCCCCGTGTCAGCGTCCTCCTCCCCTCCTCCTCCTCCTCCTCCTCTCTCCCTCCTCCCTCCTCCCTCCTCCTCCTCCTCCTCCTCCTCCTCCTCCTCCTCCTCCTCCTCCTCCCTCCTCCTCCTCCTCCTCCTCCTCCTCCTCCTCCCTCCTCCTCCTCCCTCCTCCTCCTCCTCCTCCTCCTCCCTCCTCCTCCTCCTCCTCCTCTCCTCCTCCTCCTCCTCCTCCTCCTCCTCCTCCTCCTCCTCCTCCTCCTCCTCCTCCTCCTCCTCCTCCTCCTCTCCTCCTCCTCCTCCTCCTCCTCCTCCTCCTCCTCTCCCTCCCCTCCCCCTCCTCCTCCTCCTCCCTCCTCCTCCTCTCCTCCTCCTCCTCCTCCTCCTCCTCCGCCTCCTCCTCCTCTCCTCCTCCCCTCCCCCCTCCTCCTCCTCCTCCTCCTCCTCCTCCTCCCTCCTCCTCCTCCTCCTCCTCTTGTTCTTATTATTATTCTTATTATTATTATTCTTCTTATTCGTATCAGTATTATTCTTCGCCTTCTTATCATTATCATTATTATTCTTATTATTCGTCTTCTTCTTAGTCTTAGTATTATTATTATGCTTATTATTCTTCTTATTACGCTTATTATTATTATTCGTCTTGTTCTTATTCTTATTATTATGCTTGTTCTTCTTATTCTTCTTATTATTCTTATTATTAGTCTTCTTATTATGATTATTCTTCTTGTTGTTATTATTAGTCTTCTTATTATTAGTCGCATTATTATTCTTATTATTATGCTTCGTATTCGTCTTCTTATTATTCCTCTTCTTCTTATTCTTATGATTATTCGTATTATTATTCTTCTTATTATTATTCTTATTATTATTCTTCCTCCTCCTCCTCCTCCTCCTCCTCCTCCTCCTCCCTTCTTATTATTATTCTTATTATTATTCTTCCTCCTCCTCCTCCTCCTCCTCCTCCTCCTCCTCTTCCTCCTCCTCCTTCTTCCCTCCCCCCCCCTCCTCCTCCTCCTCCTCCTCCTCCTCCTCCTCTCTTCCTCCTCCTCCTCTCTCCTCCTCCTCCTCCTCCTCCCCTCCCTTCCTCCTCTTCCTCCTCCTCCTCCTCCTACTCCTCCTCCTCCTCCTCCTCTCCTCCTCCTCCTCCTCCTCCCCTCCTCCTCCTTCCTCCTCCTCCTCCTCCTCCTCCTCCTCTTCCTCCTTCCTCCTCCTCCTCCTCCTCCTCCTCCTCTCCTCCTCTCTCCTCCTCCTCCCTCCTCCTCCTCTCCTCCTCCTCCTCCTCCCTCCTCCTCCTCCTCCTCCTCCTCCTCCTCCTCCTCCCCTTCCTCCTCTCGCCCCTCCCTCCTCCTCTCCTCCTCCTTTCTCCTCCTCACTCCTCCTCCTCTCCTCCTCCTCCTCCTCCTTCCTCCTCCTCTACCCCCTTCCTCCGCCTCCCCCCCCCCCCCCCGTTTTTTTTTTTTTTTTGTTTCCTTCTCCTCCTCCTCCTCCCCCTCCACGCGATCCCACACACACAGACACACACACACACAGAGACACACACACACACAGACAAACACAGACACACAGAGACACACAGAGACACACACAGACACACAGACACACAGACACACAGACACACAGACACACAGACACACAGACACACAGACACACAGACACAGACACACAGACACACAGACACACAGACACACAGACACACAGACACCCAGACACACAGACACACAGACACACAGACACACAGACACACAGACACACAGACACACAGACACACAGACACACCAACACAGAAACACGCAGACACACAGACACACAGACACACAGACACACAGACACACAGACACACAGACACACAGACACACAGACAGACGGACACACGGACACACGGACAAGCAGACACACAGACACACGGACACACACGGACACACGGACACCACAGACACAAGACAACAGACACAAGACACACGGACACACGGACACACGGACACACGGACACACGGACACAGAACACGGACACTACAGACACACAGACACACAGAACAGAGACACCGGACACACAGGACCACACAGACACAACAGACACACAGACACACAGACACTATAAATATATAATATACATACTAGAACCACGCGCGCGCTTCGCGCGCGCTTAGGTTCTAGCTAGGATCGTCACCGTCGTCATCATGAACATCACCATCGCCATCATTCCCCCCGCCAGGGCTAATGTACATCGTTTCTGGATGCTTCTGGCCGAAATACGAAAGGAGTTTCTGTAGTTAGAGTCTCTGGGGGAAGTCGCGGGGAAGCTTTTGTTGTCTTTGGTGTTGCGTCGCCAGGAGGTCTGGGCTCCCTCCTCCTCGTGTTCCTACCTCCTCTCTGGACGTCCGATGTCGTGATGCTTTCTGTGCGCGGCCCCTGGACCTCTCGACGACTTCCTGGGGATGTGTTTTTTTTTCATCCTGAGTCGTTTTCTGACGGTCCCGGGACCCTGCGAGGGGCCCCGGAGGCGGAAAATTGACCGAAACCGCCGTCGTGATTTTTCCAAGACGTCGGAGGTCCAGGTCGTGCTTCCCGCCTCCCCAGACCTCCGACGTCGTAATTCTTGCGACCTCGGGCCCAGGAATCGATTGGGAAAACGCACATGGGAAGGCAAGAAATGATGGACCCATCATTTCGTACCTGTGCCTTGATCAGTGGGACGGGATTCGCACCGCCGCACATCACAAGACACGCTCGAGCGAATCCAGCCGTGGCGACGTCGGGGACTGCAGAAGGTCGCAAGGACACGGAATATGAAAGGAAGAAAGAGAAAGAGAGAGAAAGAGAGGGAGAGAGAGAGAGAGAGACAGACAGACAGAGAGCGAAGGAGAGAGAGAGAGAGAGAGAGAAAAAAAAAAAGAGAGAGAGAGAGAGAGAGAGATGGAGAGAGAGAGAGAGAGAAGACAGAGAGAGAGAGATAGAGAGGCAGAGAGAGGAAATGGAGAGGAGGCGAGCTTGAGTCAACGAAAGTCGCAGGGAAGGGGGCAGGGGAAAGAAGGCCAGAGAGCGCTGAAGGATACAAATACTGGAACCCTCTTGGGATTTTTTGGGGGGCCTTGTCCGGCCGCTCGCTGGGAGTTTGACGTAGCTTCTTGGGAGCCTCTGAACCTGTCGGGGGCCTCCTGGAAGCAGGTTCGAAGCATTTGGGGGGCCGATTTGGGGCTTCTCGGGGCCTCCTTTGGGCCTCTTGGGGGTCTCCTGGGGCCTCTTGAGGGGCCTCCTTGGGGCCTCCTGGCGGCCTCTGGGGGCGGAAGGCTCGAGCTTGCGGTTCGTGGTCCCCCTCTGGGCCCCCTCTTGGGCCCGTCTTGGGGCCCTCTTGGGCCATCTGGGGCGCCTCTTGGGCCGTCTTGGGGCCCTCTTGGGCTGTCCTGGGGCCCTCTTGGAAGCTTCTTGGGCCGTCTTGGGGCGGTCTTGGGCGCCTCTTGGGCCGTCCTGTAACGTCGGAAAGCCCAAAAAGCAACTTTGTTGAAAAATGTACGTTTTACGAAGGGAATGGGCAAATTTTTGCGTCTAGGGGCCCTCTTGGGACGCATGTTGGAAGCTTCTTGGGGCCTCTTGGGGGCGTCCTTGGACGTCTGGAGGCCATCTTCAGCATCTCGGAGCCCTCTTGGAGGCCTCTTGGAAGTTTCTTGGGCCGTCTTGGGCGCTCCTGGGGCCGTCTTGTCTGACCGGGGAGGCCTCCGGCAAGCCCCGACGAGCCTCCGGGCCCCCCGGAGCCACATTTGTGGTCGAGGTCCCGGCCCCGGGCCCCCGGACCCGGTTGCGCCGTAATTTGTGTTATATATATATATATATATATATATATATATGTAGAGAGAGAGAGAGAGAGAGAGACAAAACAAGAGACAGAAAGAGAGAGAGAGAGAGAGAGAGAGAGATAGAACCGAGTCGGCCCGCAGGCAGCGACAAGGTCACCGAGCTCAAGCAACTGTTGATTGTGGCGACGCTGCCTGAGAGCTCAAGTCGGTTCTCTGACGGCGGCGGCATGAATGGCTATTTCCCCAAGAGCAAGGCCGAGCAGCCCGAGCAGCTCGAGGGGGAGGCGGCCATCGCTCTCGATGATCTGGGCGAGGAGCCCGCCGAGCAGGATGCCGATGAGAAAGATGCATCTGATGAGTCTGGCATGTGCACCGAGGAGGAGGACGCGCACAGCGAGGAGGAGGGTGCGTGCAGCGAGGAGGTGAACGGCGAGCTCCCTGCTGGCGACGTCGACGCGGGCAGTCTTGTCGACGTCGACGCGGGCAGCCTTGGCGACGTCGACGCGGGCAGCCTTGTCGACGACGGCGCGGCCATCGTGCTGCCCGACGACGGCGAGGACATCCACGGGGAGAGCATCGGCACTCTTTGGGACGAGGAGCTGGTGATCCCTGGCGAAGATGGCATGGCCGAGGCTGGTGGCTTGCTCATGGAGGGTTCCATCGGCGAGAGCTTGTCCAAGATGGAGGCTGACGGCGCGCGGCAGTTGTCGAAGAAGGACTCGGCCGAAGCCGACCCCATGGAACAGCTGGCGATCTTGGAGAACGAGGCCGAGAGCCAGCAGCACGACATCGCCGATGGCAACATCGCGGAGGAGCTGGAGATCAATGCCAAGCCCATCGTGCACGCTGATGTGGCGGTCGTCGGCAAGAAGAAGAAGAAGAAGCCAAAGAAAGCGGGCCCCAGGAAGAAATCCAAACCGATGAAGACGAAGAAGAAGAAGAAGAACATCCCCAAGTGCGACGCACATGTCATGGATCGGGACGACTCGGACGTCAAGAACACGGACACCCCGCAGAGGAACGAGAAGAAGGCTGCGCTTCGCAAGAATGCCGACGACGCCGAGGAGACCCCCGACAAGATGAGCGAGACTGGCCCCACGCAGCCAATCAAGAATGAAAAAGAAGAAGCAGACTGAGGAGATGGAGTTCATCATCCCTGAGATGCCAGACGGGCCAGACGACGTCGCAGCTGCAAGCGCATACATGGACTGGAACCTCAAGGAGATGGGCATCCCAACCAAGGCATGGCCCAACCTATCTACTGGCAAGGGCGCCAACTCGTACACCGCGACGGTCGACGGCTTAAGGGTCTCGGTGATCTTGAACAAGATGGCGTACTTCACGGTCTGCAACAAGCTGACCTACGGCTGGAGCACCTACGGTGGACCCGAGGATACCTCGGGCCAAGTATCGTTTGAACCAGCATTGGCAGATGGGAGGAGGAGGAGGAGGAGGAGGAGGAGGAAGAGGAGGAGGAGGAGCAGCAGGAAGAGGAGGAGCAAGGATGAAGGAATGTTGGAGAGGATTGCGAGAAAGAGGACGACGAGGACGAGAAGCAGGATGGGGGAGGAGGAAAAGGAGAAGGAGGAGGCGAGGAAATAAAGAGGTCATTGGATCCCAGGGGGCGAAAAGAGGGAGGCGGAGGAAGAAAAAGGAGAAGAGGGAGGCGAGGGGGGAGAGGGAGGACGAGGAGGTCTCATCATCCACACATTCCCCTTCACCGCCTCCCCCGTCTGATGTGGCCCCCGTCTGATGTGGGCCGTCTGATGTGGCCCTGAAGTGTTGGGCTTCTGCGAGCTCCTCCTCCTCCTCCTCCTCCTCCTCCTCCTCCTCCCCTTTCCTCATCCTCCTCCTCCTCCTCCTCCTCGTCCTCCTCCTCCTCGTCGTCCTCCTCCTCCTCCTCCTCATCCACCTTCTCCTCCTCCCCGCCCCTCTGTCCCTCCTCGGCAGTACCTCCTTCTTCCCCCTCTCCCATTTATTCTCCCGCGCGTCTTTACAGTGCCCGGTCCTTCCACCTTCATCCTTTCTCCTACATGCGTTTCTTCATCCCATTTCCCTTCCCATCATCTTCCCTCCTCTCCCCCCCCCCCCTCCTCCTCTTTCCCTTCCACTTCCTCCCGTTTCCAAACGCTCCTCAACATCATGTTCCCCCTCTTCCTCCTTCTCCTCCTCCTCCTCCTCCTCCTCATCCCCCTTCCTCTCGTCGTCCTGATCCTCCTTCATTTCCCGTTTGCAACTCTCTCCGAGGCGGCGCTCGAGACGGCCACCGACGGCTGCAAGGGCGGGAACTCGCCTATAGGCACCTATAGGCTTGCGCACGAGACACTCGTGCTGGGGATCGAGCTCGAGAGCTCGCTTCAGACAAAAAAAAAAAACACACGCACGGAACCGACATTTGCAAGACTTCCCCGACAAAATCAACAGGTTACGGGCGCACAAATCAACAGGTAACAGGCACCCAATCAACAGGTAAAAGGCAGGTAATCAACAGGTAAAAGGCGGTAACAACCAGTAAACGGCAGCCTCCAGAACGGCCGCGCCCGAAAGATGAGGGGATTAATGGAGGGAAGAAGAAGGAGGAGGAGGAGGAGGAGGGGGCTAAGGAGGAGGAGGAGAAGGAAGAGGAGGAGCGACCTGCAGGCAATTGAAGGAGGAAGAGTATGGCAGAGAGGAAATATAGGAGAAAGAGAGGAGGAATTGGAGGGAGGGAGGAGGAAGGGCAAGGAAAAGATGAGGAAGACAGGAGGACGAGAGGAGTTAAAGGAGGGAGGGGGAGAGAGAGAGAGACACTCCCGCGGACGCGGGTCGCCGCCTCGGCGGCCGCCGCGCCGAGCGCCCGCGGGTCGCAGGCACTCAGCACCATCTCGTCGCCCAGCGCCACGCGGAGGACGAACGCGTGAGGCAATCTGAGGGTGCCCCCAACTCCTGGACCAGTCCACGTGGATGACCCAGTGCGCGCGGTATGGATGCATCTGCACGCTAGCTCGCGCCACGGCGTCGCACCGCGGCACCAGCGGCCCTGCCGCTGCCCTGCCGCCCTGCGGCCCGCCCCGCTGCCGCCCTGCCGCCATGCCCCCCCTTGCCCTTGCCCTTGAGCGCGAGCTCGCGGAAGCGGTCGAGCAGGAGCTGGAACTCCTCGGGGTCGTTCGGGATGTCGTCCCGCGCCAGGGTCAGGCCGAAGCTCGGGCCCAGGGCCGCGAGCTCATCGCGGAGCGCCTCGGCTCTCTCCATGGTGTAGTCCTCGTACTCGTCGCTCTTGCCCAAGTCCTTGTCCTTGTCCTTGCCCTTGCTCCGACCTGTGCTGTTCGGCGGGCGGCCCCGCTGCACGGGCAGCTCGTCCGCCCAGGCGTCGTCCAGCATCATGGGCTCGGCCGACGCTGCTGCCCCCTCCGCCGCGTCGTCCACCATCAAACCCTCCTCGACCGTCTCCGTCTTGCTCCCATCGCCCGCCCTCGCACCACGCCCACGCGGGCGGCGCCGCCGCCGAGGGGCAGCGGGGGGCGCATCCCCCGCCGGCTGTGGCGGGGCGGGCGCACGGGGCGTCGCCAGCGCGGCGACCGCCGTCCGGAGAAGGCCCTCGGCGGCGCGGATGAGGCGCACCGCCTCCCGCTGGCCGCCCGCCAGCCCAGCAGCCGCGTGCGTCGCCAGGACCGCGCCGCGCGCGGCCTCCAGCATCGCCCTCGCGGCGCGGGCGTCCTGCGCACCCTGCATCGGCCGGGCGGCGGGCCGACGGCCCCGCGGCGGCTGACCTGAGCAAAGATGGCACTGGAGGGAGGGGGAGGGAGGGAGAAGGACGAGAGGAGGAAGAGAAGACGTAAAAGGTCCCCTATAGACATGCCTAAAGGTCACCTAAAAAGGTCCCTGTGTGAAGTTCCCATATGGTCGCCCCGTCCCTCCGTCAAGATTCTGCAGGATTGCGTAAGATGCGCATTTTCTTCAGGGCGTTCCACGATTTCCAGGCGAATTGAGAAACAATTCCCGGATGTTTTGTTTTGTTGTTTTTTGTGTGTGTATTTTTTCGTTTTTTCAAGATTTTCACACATTGTCGCAAATGTCGGCCCACACATCAACAGGGAATAGGCCGGTAATCAACCGGTAAGTGGCGGTAACCACCGGTAATTGGCAGATCAGTGCTCCCGCTAACCTTTTGCGTGGTCCGTCGCCTGATTTTGGCTCACGTTCGTGGCAGCTCGCGCCCGCCAGGCTAGCAGATGCGCCATCCTCGCTGTCCCACGGCATGCCGCACCTGAAGAAGAAGAAAAAAACGTGAGCTCAAGAACATGTCGAGTCCTGAAGTTCCTCATGGGGAGCTCGAGGTTGCGAAGCAGCCAGCAGCCTCGTCCACAGACCTCAACGCCTGGAAGCGCTTCATCAGGCTGACGAAGAACCGCAAGCGCTTCCCCCTCGAGCTTCGGGACGACCTCGAGAATGACAGGAACGCGCTCTTCAACAAGTACCTCGAGATCGGCGAAGACATCAACTTGGTCCTTACGCTGAAGAAAAGGGCCAGCCGTCTGCAGGAGACGACTACAGGGTGGACGTACGCAAAGGAGCGCGACCTCGTCGGGCCGCCGTGGAACCTACCAGTCAAGAAAAATTAAGGAGCTGATCAAGAAGAGCAAGTGGGTCTACGACCCCGATTTCCCGAACGACGACGAGGAGAAGATGTACTGGGTGAGGGAGAGGGTCAGCATGTCGGACAAGAGGAAGATCGAGGCGGAGATCGAGCTGTCGGGCTCGAAGAAGCTCAAGGCTGACGAGGCGCAGAGTCTCCTGGACGATGGCGCGATCTTCGGTGCTGACACCAGCGTTTCCACCGCTCTCATGGCCGACGACGACATGGACGCAGTCCTGAAGGAGACCGTCCAAGCGAAGAAGCGCAAGAAGAAGACCACCTCACCCCAGGGCCTGCCAGGTGCAGCTGTTGAGACCACGACGAAGGAGCTGGGTGCCGCCACCATGGCGACTGTCATGAAGGAGAAGACCGAGGTCCGCCAGTTCCAGTTGAAGATCAAGGGGTCCACAGCTCCCTACGCAAAATATATGTGCAAAACGTTGGTGCAGTTCAATGAGAAGCAGGATGGGCTCTATGCCATCTTCACGGGAGCTACCAAGGGCGAGGGTAAGGACGCAGACATCACACGGGCCATCAACGTCAGCAAGGCGAGGACAGCTTGGTTCGACCAGAACGTTCGGAAGCTCGCCCGCTCGTTGGCGTCGTCCCAGGTGCCTGGCGGCAAGAAGAGCAAGCCGATCAAGGACTCGGCTTGAGTTTCGGGGGGCGGCAGGCCATGCAGCAACGAGCTGGCATGGAAGCAAGCCGCGCATGCACAGCATGATGGGGGCCTTGAAAACACACACAGAACAAAGCAACAGTTCAAACATGAACGCCCACAAACAAATGCGCCCAGAAACCGAAAACAATGCCACCATTAACGAACGCGAAACCGAACACTAAAAGCAAACACGAACCACGTCATCCATAAAACAAAGCATCAGAAGTCAACGCATAACATTCGAGCCCACAAGAGTCCAGTAACAAAACAACAGTAGCCCGTGCACTTAGGCCCCATACAACAACAACGACAACAGACGCCCAACAATAACATTCAATCACCCGTAGCCCACTTAGGCCCAAACATGCTTCAGAAGGAACACCGAGCGCCGTCAGGTGCTCTCAAACGTGGCGTCAGTCTTCGATCTCTCGTCCAGGGGGGGCATGCAGACAGTCAGGCGTCAGCTAAACGTGCCAAGGCGAACTCGGACAATCTAGTTGCCCAGAACGCCGTGAACTTACTATCCCACGGAGTTCGCCTGAGCGACATCAAACGAGTTTGCAAAACGCATGTTGGTACCTCTGGCGCTTATTCTGATCAACTTGCTTCGAAGTGCGCAGGCATCGGCGGTGCCAGTTCAAAGAACATCGAGCGATATTCCCACCTGTTCATGCACAAAGTTTTCCCTGACGTTCACATCGAGCCGTATGTTATCAAGTTGCCACTTCTGACGGCTCACAGCTCAACGAAATGGTCATGGCAGTGGTACCCCACCTTCATGCTCCATGAGATGCTGGAGTTCATCAGCGCTGGAGGCACCATCCAAGAACATGCCAGTCTTATAGGTACTGGCGGAGCCGAGTCTGTGCGCTCCTTCTGGTGCCACGCTAACCAATGCGAAGGCCTCGTCGATCTCTGCATGCATACCGATGGGCATCCGATTCCTCTCATCAACCATTACGACGGGGTTGTCATGTTTCGAAACACGGAGATTGACGTTGTATCGTTTTCATCGGTCATGGTGCACGACAAAGGAATTTCGATATTCGACAAGAAGTTCCCGCTGTGCATTCTGAAGCACAAGGCCGTGCCCGACATCCTTGCGAAGTCCATGGCGTTCGAGCAGGAAGTGTTGCTATCAAGTAAGCATCCATGCGAGGGCTTTTACGGTGAGGCCCTCAAGCGAGCGCACACTGCCAAGCCGCTGGGCGTTCGCGCTTGTCTGCTGGGGTGGCACGGCGACTTCAAGGCGAGAAAAGAGTGTCATTGCATGCCGTGGTACTACCGCACAAAAAGCATTTGTGACCTCTGCGAAGCCCAGCATACGTCAGCCAAAGCTGACCCCACGATGACCGTCAGAGATGTTCGGTCGACGGCGAAATGGCGAGATACCGTTTACACGCTGGGACAGCTCAACAGTATGGTGCCGTCACCGTGGTTTAAGATCAGAGGCTTCAGCCATGCGCGAATTTTCATGGACGAGATGCATCTTCTCTGGCTGGGGATCTGCCAGATCATCGTTGCAAACGTGACCATTCATTGGCTCGATGGGGGTCAGCTTCGCGAATGGGCCAAGGCTCGGGCGTGAGAGCGTCCAAGACTGGGGGGGGGGGAGGGACGGATGGGGGACGGCAATATGAGGCGGGCCAGCGAGGGAAGGCGGTGGGACCAGCGAGCGGAAGGTTGAGGAGGGGTGGGAGGACCAAGGAGGAGAGCGGGAAGATTTGTTTCGGCCCCAAAGGCTCGTGGCAATGATGATCCGTTGGGTGAGCGATGGCTTGACTTCAGGGCGTTCGCTGATGCACGCGGCCTGCAACTTAGTTCGTTTTGTTTTTTTTTCACGCTCCGCCATTCGGGCAGAGGCGACGGCAAGAGGAACCACCCCGAAGTGACCTCGATGGTTTCAGCCGAGAGCGTGAAAGCTTGCGTGATCTACTTAGCTCATGTTGCACACCAAATTGAAACAACCTCGTTCGAGTGTAAAGTAATTCGGTTGGTGTTGCGGAGCTTGTACAGCATGCTTAGGCCGATGGATTCGTCCCCCGTGTGGCTCCCCAGTGACACCCGCAGGGCGCTTCAGCGTTTTGTTCGCACAGTGCTTCTAGGCTGCCAACACATGTCGTATTGGGCTCTGTCGAATGATGCCGTGGCTTGGGATCTAAGGCCGAAGCACCACTACCTAGATCACGCTGCCACCAACCTAGACGTGTCACCTCTGAACTGGAATGTAACTGCATGCTGGGATTCCGAGAAGTGGCTGGGCAAACTGAAAATGTTTGGCAACGCAACGCACTCTGCAAAGGCCGTGGGCCTAAGGGGCTTACAGAGATACGTTGCATTCCTGAAAGTGCGGTTTAAGAATAGGGGTACGTTCAACAAACCAGATATCTAACTGCAATCGCTGCAGCTCTGTTGCATCAGAAAATAAAAGCGAGGGGGAAGCGACGAGCGAGGGGGGAGAGGAAGGGGAGGCGTGGGAGGGGAGGGAGGGCAGAGGAGGGAGGGGAGGGAAGGGCCGAGGAGAGAGAAGGGGAGAGGGCAGAGGGGAGGAGGAACGGGGGAGAGTGCACGGAAAGAGCGAGGGCAAGCAAGCGCAGCAAGAGGGAACGAGGACCCCAGCCCGCCCCCACGCCGCAGCACCACGGATCTACGTTAGGGATTCACCTCCACTGCGAAGGAGAGGCTTGGCCTGAATTCTCTTTGATGGTACTCCAACCCTAACCAACCCGCTCTACCATTCCTCCTCCTCCTCCTCCTTTTTACACTCCTCCTACTCCTCAACCTGCCCTCATCATCATGCCTAATCCTAACTACATTTCCTTCCTCCTATTTTCTCTTCCTGTGTTTCCTTCTCCCTTGCTCATGCCTACTCCTCCTGTTTCTCCTCCTCATTCCTCTTCCTCCTCCTCCTCCTCTCCTTCCTTCCTTTCCTCCTCCTACTCCTCCTCCTCCTCATCCCCCATCCTCCCTCTCGTCCTTTTTCCTTTCTCCTCTTTCGTTTTTGCTTCCTCCTCCTCCTCCTCCTCCTCTCTTTCTCCTCCCTCCTCCTCCTCCTCCTCCTCCTCCTCCTCCATGTGTTTCCGCGCCTCGTTCCTCTGCCTCCTCCTCCTCCTTCCTTTCGCTTCCTCCCGTTCGAAATAAAGAAGGAAGTTCAGAATGTCAGTTTCTTTCAAACGTTCCTCCTCCCCCCTTTCCTCCTCCTCCTTTTTCTCCTTTTCCTCCTCCTCCTCCTCCTCCTCCTCCTCCTCCCTCCTCTCGCCCTCCTCCTCCTTCCCTTCCTCCTCCTCCTCTGCCTTGCCTTACAACTAAATTAGTAGATATCTATTTGTATATATAATAGTATTACCATTTTCTTGTTATTCGTCTGCTTCTTGTGTTTTTTTTGCCGCGGCCCAGCCCGAAAGGGCAGGAGGGCGCTCGCGCGCGACGGATCGCACGATTTTTGGCAACATATGGTAAGCCAAAAATGCGTTGATTTATAATCGACGAATCAACGCGGCCCAGACGCATCGATGAGGATCTCAGTTGGCACCGCCGTTGCTGGTGGCGCCCGCGCTGGCGTAGGCCCCGACGTCGGGGCCGTCGTCGGCGCTGGCGTCGGAGCAGGAGCAGGCTCTTGCGCTCGCGCAGTCTCCCGCGCTGGCGTGCGTGCTGGCGTAGGCGCCAGTGTTGGCGATGCCGTCGGTGCAAGCGTAGGCGCACGCGTTAGTGCCGGCGCCAGTGCCATGGCTGGCGCAGGCGTAAGTGCCAGGTTTGGTGCTGGCATCGACGCGAGCGTCGGCGCTGGCGGAAGCGCTGGCGGTGCCGTGGTCGGCATTGTCGTGGGAACTGCGCTCGACTCGTTCTGGGCTGCCGCGGGCACTGACAGTGGCGTCGCCGTCGACGCCCTCAGGACTTGCCGAAAATGGTGGCATCTGCTAGGCGTCAGGAGTCGCACCTCGCGACATCGCCAATCCAGCCGGCTGCCTCCGCGGTTGCCGGCATCGGCATTGGAAGCGAACCTGGGAGCGGGGCGGGCGCGGGAGTTGGAGTCGGACCTGGCGTCGGAAACGGAGTTCAAGCACGTGCTGAAGTCGTGCCCGGACACCTTGAATGCTGGATGGTTAAAACGCGCGCTGGGCGGGGGGGGCAGGGTTTGCCCGCCCTGTCCGTCTCAAAACACGACGCGCTAGGAAGTGGCAGAACATTTGGAAGCTTAGATTTCAGCAGAAACCTACGCATCTATTCTGGGGATGCCAGCCCATCCTCGGCAGCTCGTGGGATTCGTCGTGCTGCTGATGGCATCCGTCGTGCTGCTGCTGCTGCTTCGCGCTGTTCCTGGCGCCCGTCGTGCTACTCGTGGCGCCCGTCGCGCTGCTCCTCGTGCCGGCCGCGGTGCCCATGATATCCGTCGCGCTTGTGGCATTGCTCGCGCAGCTCGTGATATCTGTCGCGCTGATAGAAATATCCACCCTGCTGCTCACGGTAGCCGTCGTGATGCGCCTGGCACTCGCAACGTAGCTCATGGCGTGCGTCTCCGTCGCCAGGGGCGCTGCGGCGCTGCGCCCGAAGCTCATGTCGGAGCTGTGGGCTTGTCGTTCAGCGTGTCGTCATGCTCCACTGTCGCGCTGCGCCGCGCGCAGAGCAAGTGGCACGTGCGCCATGGCTCTTGCGCAAAAAGGAAGGGGGAGGAGGGGGGGGGGGGGGGCGGGATGGGGGGGGGGGGAGCAGGGGGCAAGACATCGCCCCTCGGGGCCAAGCAACGGGGTCCAAATCCCAGGTGGGGAGGGGGGAGGTGGTGTGCGTCGCGACGTGGAATAAAGTGCTCGGAGCGGAGGGGGCACGGGGCGGAGGTCCCACTGGAGCGCTGGGGGCGGATTGGAAGTACCAAGAAAGGAGGGGGGGGAGGTTTTGCGCGCGTTCGCGACGCGGATTTTTAACAAAGTCGGGGCGGAAAGGCACGGGCGGGGGCCACTTTGGGGGCGCTGGGGGCAGGGGGCGCGGGGGGGCGAAGGGGGGGGGGGAGGGCTTGTTTGGTGGCGCGCGCGACGGCGGAATAAAATAGCCGGAGGGCCACGGGCGCCCACCGGGGCGCTGGGGGCGGGGTGGGGAGGCGGCGCGCGTCGCGACGCGGAATAGAATGCTCGGGGCGGAGGTGGCACGGGGCGGAGATCCCACTGGGGCGCTGGGGACGCGGGGCGGCTCGGGGCAGAGGGTCACGGGGCGGGGGTTCCACTGGGGCGGCGGGGGCGCGGCGGGGAGGGGGAGGCGGCGCGCGTCGCGACGCGGAAGACAACGTTCGTGGCGGAGGGGGCTGCGCGCAAAATGATATTTAAACCCGCAGCGGCGCCGCCGTCGAACTACCGCTCGTCACCGCGCGGACCAGGGCGGCAAGGCAATCCTGGCAATATCCACGGGCCCCGGGGGAACAGCTGGGACTGGACTTCCAAAATGGCGCGGGAGGTTGGGGCGGCGCTGCCGGCGGGCGCGGCGGAGATCATCGACGGGGAAAGCCGCCCGCGGGAAATGAGTGGACGCGCCGCCTCTGGGACGCCAGGTCAATGTGTGACGCGCGCCGCGGGGTGGAGGTGGCGAAGGAAGCGGTCGTCGACGTGGCTGCGCTGGTTGGCGGTCGCGGAAGCGGCGGCAGCCTTCGCGGCTGCGGGGGGCGCTCAGCCGCGAAGCCCCAGGGCGCGTTGGGCTTCGGCGCGGCCGCGCACTAGTCGGCGCGCGGGTTGCTGCAGCGCTCGGCAAGCCGCCCCCCAGGCAGCGCGCCCCCAGGCCGCGCAATGCAATGCGCCCTGCAGGCCGCGGCCGCGCGCGGCGCTGTTCGCGCGAGGAGCTCGGCCGCGAACTCGACGGCGCGCGGCGGCGCGTCCAATATGGAGGAAGCACAGTGGGCAATCCGCCGGCGCCGCGGGCCGCGCCGGCCCCAGCCGCGAACGCGCAAGACTCAATATGTATGAGCGCGCCGGAGAACGCCTCGTCGACTCTGTCGCGCCCAGCCCGGATAGAATCTATTGCTATTCAAGCTGCCGGGCCTGCCCGGGCATCGCCGGCGCGTGTTCCAACCGTTCCACGAGGCGCGCTGCGCCGCCAGCCGCGCGCGGGAGGGCAGTAACTGACGCAGGAGTCAAACACTTGAATATCTCGCAGAGTGCGGATCTGCGGGCACTGCGGGACCCCCCGACGCCCCAGCTTGCGGCGCGTCCGACATTCGAGCTGCGCGTCGGTAATCTGGCCCGTGGCCGCGGCGGCAGCGAGCTGAAAACCCCGCCGGGCACGCAGCGCCGCGCAGCGTCGGAACGGCCGTAAGTCGTCCGAGGCCAACTGCGTCTCAATATCAGCAGGAGTCACGCTGGCTCTCGCGACGTGTTCCACTGCGCCCTCCACGGATATCGCTAGCACCCCACGAGGTTCAATAATTCCACGAGGGGCGGCGGGAAAAACGAGTCCTCAGGAGTCCGCCGGGAATCCTCAGCAGAAGCCCGGAATCCTTCAGGAATCCGAAAGGAATCTCCAGGAATCCTGTGGGGCGGGGAGCCAAATGGCGCGGGGTGGGCCCATGTGGGCGGCTTCCTGAAGGAATCCGACTGGGAACTCAGATTGAGGAACCCTACGGGGGAGTCCCAAGGGGGAGTCCTCATGGGATCTGGGATCCTCCTTGCACGCTATCAAAGTCTGGTCAGGGTCAGAATCGATCAGATAGTTAGTGGCCTTGTTTCCCTTGGCCATTGGGGCTCTCATTGGAAACCGATCGGGGACTTGTTGAAATTCTACCATGATGGTGGTGGGATGCCGCAGTGAGGGTCCTGGGGGCGGGATATCACGCTCAAGGACGAGACGCTATGCAATTTCCCCGAAATGGGGGGGGGCGATAACTTGTTTCAACGGTTACTACCGTGTGCCCTTCTTGGGGTCGTGCGTTCGACCAGATTGGATAGCACAACAATGTGATAGGAAGTCGTCACCCCCCAGTGGTACGACAAGCGAGCGCTAGGCACTGAGCATGTACTATAAGACTCCTGAACGCGCGAATCGACCATGTGGGGGCGACGCACGCCGAGTAAAAGTATGCTTGGGCGAAGCTGATCGGATGGAGGGCAGTTTTTCTTCAGAATGGGGCTATCGCTTTAGCATCGCCGCGCTCGTTTGAAAACATAAACGGCGTCCTCGCCTTAGCGCAGCGCTCAATCGTTCTCAGAACTTGCATCCGTTAGAATGATGGGGGCCGGTTCTTTTTCGAACTGAGGCTTTGGCTTGAGGCTCCCTACACTTTGAAACCCGCAATTTCAATGCGCCACGCAATGCGCGGATCGAGGGCGGCTCATTATCAAAATAGAACCTTCGCGTGAGAATTCCTCGAAGCTCATGACCACAAGTGTAAAGCTGCGCAAGACATGCATGGATATGGGAGCGGCCCTTTCTTTCGCAAGGAAAATATCGCTGGGAACCTCGTTCAATTGTCTGGCAATATTATTTGGAACCCTACTTACACACCATTGGCAGATCTTTTCAAAACGGGGCACTCGCCAAAATGGCATGTCCTTGCGGCGCGGGCCTTTCAAGAGAGGCACTTTTGGTAGTGACCTAACAAGGTTGCAGGGCAGTATGGGGAGGGACTTTGGACGGGAGGGTGTCTTGCAACATCGCTGGTGCATAATGGATATATACGAGAAAAGCGCACATGCACCGTGCCATGTCTGGATTTCCTTCAGGTCCCGCTCCAACGCGGTGCGACGCTCAGGTGCCGAACGACTATGCACCGTACCATCCCTGGGCCGAGGATTCACGACGACTCGGCAGACGCAACCGCGGCACGGTACATACAGGCCGCCCGCGGAGTTTACTCTAGTCCTCTTCCTCCTGCTCTTCCTCCTTCCGCTCCTCTTCACCCTCCTCCTCCTCCTCCTCCTCGTCCTCCTCCTCCCCCTTCTCTTCCTCATCCTCCTCCTCCCGTTGGCCTAACCTAAGAAGCAGGAGTGCTTCTCAGGACCTTCCACCCTTCCCCTATTACCACCTCCGCATGTGGCCGATCCCCCAATCTCCCGCTCATTCCTGCCAGGGCCTGGCGGACCTCGCGCAGGCCATCCGTGCCGGCAACGCGCGGCCGCACCGCGCGGCCGCACCGCTTGGCTCCGCGGGGCAAGGCACAGCCCACGGGCGCAGGGGTATTAAGCAAGCGGCGACGACGTCTGGCCAGAGAGGCTCGAGGCGACGTGCTGCGGTGCGTTGGAGAGCGCGTCGCGCGAGCAGTTGCGCTCCAGGGAGAGCAAGGGGCATCCAGAAGCAGGGCGCCCAGAAGCGGGGTCCTCCCTCATCCAGCACGCCGATTATTAGCTCCATGGGGGGGGGCTACAGTAGCGTTGAAAAAATTGCACTGGTCAAATAAAGTGGACGCACAAACAGGTTCGAGACTCACGGTCTCCCTTGCCATAACGGCAAGACAACCACGAATGGACAAATCGCATCACATCCGAGCTTGTTATATACTGCTGTACAATCACGCACGATACCGTTCACAAACAACCTCCATTCCCCCACTCCTCTGTCGCCCTCCTGACCAGCCGATGTGCAGCCCTTCGGCTACAGTTTCATCGATCTGGCCACTCGCCGCTCATGGGCAAAGCTGGCCTCCCTACGTTCACATCATGCCGGACCATTTCTTCGATGGTCACGGGCAGCCTAAGAGTTCTGCGCAACGGCAAGATGAACCTGAGAGCACTTCAGTCCAGTCAATACAGCCGCGACCGAAAATAAGGACACCCGAGAGGACGCACATGTCTACCAAGGGCGACATGCCACGAACAAACGGGAAAACACACGGCACGACACGCAGAAGATTGAGAGGACAACCGTGAGGGCGCCTTCGCTTGTGCAGGGCCGACAGCTCCACCCATCGGTCACCACTGTGCCGCCGAGAGCCTGAACGGAACGCAAACCAAGTCGTGTTTGTGCTCGTTTCTTACAAAGAGGCCAGGGTGTCCGACGTCCACGAGGGGGGGTTGCAACTCATGGCCCGAGGTATGTGCGCGGCGCAGGTGGAGCCAGGGGATATATTGAAAGAATAAGGGACGCCATGAAATCCTGGGAGACTATCCCTGGCCATGATATGAACCCCCTGGCTTGTCATCACCCCCCTCTCTGCCGCCCCCTAGAAGCAGCGCCCTTGGGGCGCAACACCATGAGGCCAGAGAGCAAAACCCGCCGCTGTGCTCTCGGCACGCTGGAGGGTGCCAGACTAGGGGAACAAAACAGTACCCGTTCCTCTACTCCACGAGCGAACCCCCCTCCCTGGAGATCACCGCCCTCCGACGGACTAGGGCCGCGACCCCCCGAGGTGGGCCAGGGCCTCCCCGAGACGGCCGCAGGGCGCGCACGTCGATAGGTTGGCGGCGCACATAGGGGGGGGGGAGGGGGAGGGGGGGAAAGCTTCTTAGAGGGAGGCTGCTTCTTAGAAGGCGCCGGCCTTGCGGGTGGCCGAATAAGGGCAAATAGCCCAGGGGCGGGCATTACACGTATTCGCACGAGAGCCTCGACGAAGACATGGATCGTCGGCGCCCCTGGATACATGTGTTGCTCCCCCCTTCGCTGTTTGCCTCAATCGTCGCCTCCGGCACCAGGGCCAGCACCAAGACGGCCCCGCGTCCCCCCTGCGAGACTCCAAGATGATCCCAAGTCTGATGGGTGGCCCTGGACTTCTGGGCTTTCGGTCCCAAAAAGCCCCACTCAGTTTCCCAATGTCGGCGGCCCGACCACTTCGAATCGGCTCCAGTACAGTCGATCCGCTTCGAAAGCGCCTGCAGGCCTCGCTCAAACGCTGTACGGTACGTAGTTCTTCGCCAATGAAGGCCGAGCAGATGCGCCGTACGATTCCCAGGTCGGGGATCGACGACGCCTCGATGGACGCCAACGCGGTACGGTGCACCCAGGTCGTCCAGGGATCCTAGACGAGCCCACGACATCCCGGGAGGCCTCCGAGTCCCCGGGGGGTCTGCAGGGAGGCCTCCAGCGAGGCCCAGGGCGGCCAAGGCAAGACAGCTACGGACGTTCTGTGCACGTGCTTCTTCAGACACTGCGGGGAGGCTTCAGAAGGCTCCGACCGTCGGAGGTCCGAGCGGATTTTCTCGGATCGGCGTCTGGGCGTCGCTGCCAGCGGGGCCCAGGCGCCGATCCGAGAAATCCGAGCAGACCTCCGAAAGCTTATGTTTATACCGCTTTCCTCCTTCGACAGCCACAACACGGCACCAAGACGGTCACAACAAGGCACCAAGACAGCCCTCCCCAAAGAAAACAAGACGGCCCGCCTCGAGAAGACTGCCCCGAGATCCGCCGAGAAGACCCCGGCCCTGAGATGCTTCGACCGAGTTGTTTCGGGAGAGCGGGGGGGAACACTCGCGCCCAAATCCCAAGACGGCCCCGAGATCCTCAAGAGGCTCCCAAGGGATCCCTAAAATAATCACTAGGCACTGGGGCATAAACATAAAAGTTCCAGGGTCCGCGTGGATTGCCGGATCTGCGCTGAATCCCCCTCCCCGGCGCGCGGAGTGCGCCAGGGGCGGCGCCCGAGGCGCCGCCAGAGGGGGGCCCAGCGCTGATCAAAGAAATCCGCGCGGAACCCCGAAAGCTTACTTTTGGTATTCCTTACTTGATCCATGCAACACCCACCAAGGATGCCTCCATGCGAAGCGATGCGATGCGACCACCGTTGCGGACAGCGTCCGGGCCTAGAGCAGACCAGGTGGGTGAGGCCATGGCCTCTAGGATCTGATGTGTCAGGACTCATGCAGTGCGAGACATGCTAGAAATTAGAAGGAAAGGGGGAGGAGGAGGAAACAACAAGTCCTTGGTGTCGGTGTCGGCGCGGGTTGGGCGAGACGTCTCGACGTTCGCAAAGATTCTACGTCATTGGTCTGAGTCCCAAGTGCTGGTCGACATGAGGTCGGTGAAGTGGTGCTCGAGCGCTGTCCATGCTTCGGTGTCCTGGGCTGTTTGCGTCCATGTGGGCGAGCAACGACATATGTACATGTACGCCCTCCGCGGTCTTGCCTGCACGAACGTCCGCGTTGACACGCACTCCGGGGGAAACTAACCGCGTACGTGTACATATGTTGCTGGCCTCTGACCATGTGATGTCGTTCGGTTGTCCTTTCGAATGGAATTGCGTGGGCGGTCGGTGGAAGTCTGGTCTGCGTTGACGCAAGTAGGTCGTACCAGCTCTTGTTTTGGCCACCGTGTTGCCTGTGTCCCCGCTGGCGCGGGTTGAAGACTGGGTGCCAACGCAGCACTCGCCATGTCCACCTCGTCCAGCCGTGGTTTGCGACTCGTGAAGCCATGCGCCAGACTTTCCCTTTGTGCAGCGTCTCCCAGGTGTCAATGTGGTGGAACTTCATGAGGTGCCCTGCGCGTCGTGTCGCTCGTTGGGTGTAGTCGACCCATGGTTCCATTTCGTCTGCGGTGGTGCTGTCTTCGCCGTCTTCGCTGTGCTTGTCGGGCGTGTCAGGTGCATCACACTGTGATGGGTTGCTGTCTGCGTCGTCGCTAATGCTGTTGGCGCGGTCTTCGTGGTTTTGTGCTTCGTTGTTCGCGCCGTCGATCTGGACGCCCGACATGGGTACGGAGAGAATGGGTACAATGCCCAACAGCAGTTCCTGTTCATTTGAACAGGACTCGCTGTCCGCGCCGCCGCAGCCTGTGTCCATTCGAAACAGAAGGCTGCCTGCCAAACAGCGGCCGCTGTTGGTTTGGGGCAACATTTGTTGTTGGGCATTGTACCCATTCTTTCGGTACCCATTCCGGGCGTCCAAAGTCGAGACCAGGTCCCTGGCCGTCGTGAGGGTCGTTTTTTTTTGTTGTGCGTCTCCGCGGCGTTCTGATGATCATGCGAAGCATGCGTCGTTGTGTCCGTCGTAGATGCTGCCGTAGAGACTCCGTGAGGGTCCACGTCTCTGCTCCGTATAACGCTGTAGGTGCTACAGTGCTGTTGAAAAGTCGACGTCGGTGAGCCAGTGGGTAGCGTTTGCTGGTCAGCTCCTGCTTGCGAGACGCGAATGATGCCCAGGCACCTCGCGCGCGGTGGTGGGTTTTCGATTTCATCGGTTCGTGGAAGCTGATCAAGTGGCCGAGGTATTTTATACTGCCCTCGTATGGAACGATGTCTACATCAATGTCTTGGAAACGTGCTGTGCGTGAGCTCGCCCTTCCGGTCCTTCTCGTCTGGTTGCTCAATATTTTGGTTTTGCTTGAGTGTAGTTCGAGCCCGCGTAGCCTCGTCGCGCGCGCAATGTCGTCAAGCATCGCTGTCAGGCGCGGGGGAGTTTGGCTGGTCAGGAGCACGTCGTCGGCGAAGCGCAGGTTGGTCAGCGCGGCGGTGCTCGCGGATCCCAATTCAACTCCCTTCCTTTTTTGCTGATGTTCGGAAACCAGCGGTCCAAGGATGTACGGTAGAAGAGCTTTGAAGAGTAGGGGGCTGCGTGGGTCTCCCTGCTTCGTGCCCCGCAGGAGGCTAAAGGGTCTGCTGCAGACGTCTGTCCTCACCGTGGTTCTGTCCCTCAAAGAGCTGTTGGAGTAGTGCAACGTATCGAGGTTGGACCCCTTGTGCCTTCAGCACTGCCCATATGCTCTTGTGCTCAACTGAATCGAGAGTTTTTTTGAAGTCGAGTGCTGCGACCCAGAGGTTTTGGCCCCATTCGCTTGCGCGCTCGCGCAATAAATGGAAAGTAAAGAGGTGGTCAGTGGTCGAATGGCCCGGCCTGAAGCCCGCCTGTTCGGCAGTCTGGTGTGAGCCAAGCGTCGGTTGTAGCCTGTTGTACAGTAGTCGGCTGACTAGCTTGCACTACAATGGTATCGTGCAAATGGGGCGGTACTTTTGAACAACGCGAGATTATCACTTTTTGGTACGACTGTGATGACTGTGCTCTTCCAGCAGGCTGGCGGCGGGGCTTCGCGCTGCAGGATCGTGTTGTAGAGGGGGAGAAGTGCACCTCTGAGTTCATCTGTGCCTTCTTTGAGCATCTCTGCGAGGAGGCCTTTCGTGTCTGGGGCTTTACCAAGCCGGAGACCTTTGATCGCCTTGTTTGGCTCTTTCGGTGTCATGGGTGGGAGTCGGTGAGTCTGCTGGTCGCTGTCAGTCGTAGGTCTGCCAAGTCTGTTGGCCGGCGGGAGGGGGTCGGTCTGCTGGTCTGCTGGTCGGTGTTTGCTGCTTTGCCGGTCTGCTGGTCGGTCTGCTGGTCGGTCAGCGGGGTCGTCGTTTGGTCGTTGTGGGAGTCGGTGGGTCTGCTGGTCGGTCGGTGGCAGTCGGTCTGCCGGTCTGCTAGTCGGCGGTCGGTCTGCTAATATACTGGTTGGTCGGCCGGCGCGGCGTTCGGCCTGTTGGTTTGCCGGTCTGCTGGTCGGTCTGCTGGCTGGTGTGCTGGCCAGTGGTCGGTGGGGTCATCGTTCGGTCGTTGTGGGAGTCGGTGGGTCTGCTGGCCGATCGGTGGTAGTCGGTTTGCTGGTCTGCTAGTCGGCGGTCGGTGGTCGGTCTGCTGGTCTGCTGGTTGGTCGGCCGGCGCGGCGTTCGGCCTGTTGGTTTGCCGGTCTGCTGGTCGGTCTGCTGGTCGGTCAGCGGGGTCGTCGTTTGGTCGTTGTGGGAGTCGGTGGGTCTGCTGGTCGGTCGGTGGTAGTCGGTCTGCTGTGAGCTGTGAGCTGCGGGGCCTCTAAAGGCTGGAAACAAGGTGGGCCCGAGGCTCTCTCTCTCAGGAGCCTCCAGGGCCAGCAGGAGGGGGCCGCTTCGGGCCGCCCTCCCCGAGGGGCCGCTTCGGGCCAACCTCCAGCACACCCTCACGAGGGGCCGCGTCGGGCCTCTCCGAGGGCAGGCCGCCAGGGCCAACGGGGGCGCCTAGGCCCCAGGGCCACGAGGGCGGGCAGTGCCGAGAGGCATGCAGAAGCAGCGAAGCTGCACCGATTGCTAGCTCACGTACACATTCAAATACAAGAAATGCGAATGCACGGAGCAAACGGAATTAGCGTCCGCACGCAAGGCGAACCGTCCTGCCCCTGGGCCTCGGCAAGGACGAGGAGCCTCTCAAGCGAAAGCGAGGGCCCGTGAGCAACACAGGCGATCGATGCTAACGAGAGGTCGTCCAAAAAGGCCCAGAGACCGCGAACGGGCTCGTCCACGCCGCCAGCTCCGCCTCCGCGCGGGGGGGCCTCCTCCGACTCCTCCTCGAAGGCCGTGCCGATGACGACTGGACGCAGGTCGAAGCGGACGCGACGGGCGCGCCGCCCCATGCTTGCACCTCGCCTCCTGCGGACGCGGCTGCCCTCGAAACCAGCGCCAGGACCAGTACCGCCAGCCACAGGAGCCGCGAGGGCCCCGCCGCCTCCCGAGAGGAGCGCCGCAGGGTGAGCGCGCAGGTACGCCAGAACCGAAGTGCTGGCCTGTGGCGCCGCCTCCGACACCGAGCAGGTCGTATCCACTTCAGCGTCGGCAGCACCCACCTCCTGATAGTCGAACTCGGCCGAGTCGGCCGCACTGCCAGCAGTGCCTCCAGGGCCGAACACGTCAAAGGCATTCATACAGACATCGGCACGCTCAGGCCGAATAGACCCAGGTAGACCATGCAGAGAAGTCGGATCCACAGCAGATCCCTTCGGAAGGGCGTCTGCAGGGGCAGGAAAGGACCGATACCGCCGAAGACGATGGCGATGCTCGTCCGCACCCGGCTCATATACGGCTTGCTCGGCATGGTAGTCCACAGACGCGCCAGCTGCTAGGTGTGCATGCTGTACTTCACACCCAGGTGGGCCTTCAGCAAACTCTGCTTCAGGTTGAACAGCTTCAGCACGAGGTGCCTGGGCAGTCAGATGACCGAGCTCGCGAAGCAGGATCTCCGCCTGTTCGCCC
>CAUYUJ010015557.1:80000-89804 GCA_963575745.1 Prorocentrum cordatum | reverse complement strand
ACACACAAGACACACAAGACACACAGACACACGGACACACAGCAAACACACAGACACACAGACACACAGACACACAACACATATATATATATATTATATATACTAGAACCACGCGCGCGCTTCGCGCGCGCTTAGGTTCTAGCTAGGATCGTCACCGTCGTCATCATGAACATCACCATCGCCATCACTCCCCCCGCCAGGGCTAATGTACATCGTTTCTGGATGCTTCTGGCCGGAATACGAAAGGAGTTTCTGTAGTTAGAGTCTCTGGGGGAAGTCGCGGGGAAGCTTTTGTTGTATTTGGTGTTGCGTCGCCAGGAGGTCTGGGCTCCCTCCTCCTCGTGTTCCTACCTCCTCTCTGGACGTCCGATGTCGTGATGCTTTCTGTGCGCGGCCCCTGGACCTCTCGACGACTTCCTGGGGATGTGTTTTTTTTTCATCCTGAGTCGTTTTCTGACGGTCCCGGGACCCTGCGAGGGGCCCCGGAGGCCGAAAATTGACCGAAACCGCCGTCGTGATTTTTCCAAGACGTCGGAGGTCCAGGTCGTGCTTCCCGCCTCCCCAGACCTCCGACGTCGTAATTCTTGCGACCTCGGGCCCAGGAATCGATTGGGAAAACGCACATGGGAAGGCAAGAAATGATGGACCCATCATTTCGTACCTGTGCCTTGATCAGTGGGACGGGCTTCGCACCGCCGCACATCACAAGACACGCTCGAGCGAATCCAGCCGTGGCGACGTCGGGGACTGCAGAAGGTCGCAAGGACACGGAATATGAAAGGAAGAAAGAGAAAGAGAGAGAAAGAGAGGGAGAGAGAGAGAGAGAGACAGACAGACAGAGAGCGAAGGAGAGAGAGAGAGAGAGAGAGAAAAAAAAAAAGAGAGAGAGAGAGAGAGAGAGATGGAGAGAGAGAGAGAGAAGAAGACAGAGAGAGAGAGATAGAGAGGCAGAGAGAGGAAATGGAGAGGAGGCGAGCTTGAGTCAACGAAAGTCGCAGGGAAGGGGGCAGGGGAAAGAAGGCCAGAGAGCGCTGAAGGATACAAATACTGGAACCCTCTTGGGATTTTTTGGGGGGCCTCGTCCGGCCGCTCGCTGGGAGTTTGACGTAGCTTCTTGGGAGCCTCTGAACCTGTCGGGGGCCTCCTGGAAGCAGGTTCGAAGCATTTGGGGGGCCGATTTGGGGCTTCTCGGGGCCTCCTTTGGGCCTCTTGGGGGTCTCCTGGGGCCTCTTGAGGGGCCTCCTGGGGGCCTCCTGGCGGCCTCTTGGGGCGGAAGGCTCGAGCTTGCGGTTCGTGGTCCCCCTCTGGGCCCCCTCTTGGGCCCGTCTTGGGGCCCTCTTGGGCCATCTTGGGCGCCTCTTGGGCCGTCTTGGGGCCCTCTTGGGCTGTCCTGGGGCCCTCTTGGAAGCTTCTTGGGCCGTCTTGGGGCGGTCTTGGGCGCCTCTTGGGCCGTCCTGTAACGTCGGAAAGCCCAAAAGGCAACTTTGTTGAAAATGTACGTTTTACGAAGGGAATGGGCAATTTTTTGCGTCTAGGGGCCCTCTTGGGACGCATGTTGGAGGCTTCTTGGGGCCTCTTGGGGGCGTCCTTGGACGTCTGGAGGCCATCTTCAGCATCTCGGAGCCCTCTTGGAGGCCTCTTGGAAGTTTCTTGGGCCGTCTTGGGCGCTTCTGGGGCCCTCTTGTCTGACCGGGGAGGCCTCCGGCAAGCCCCGACGAGCCTCCGGGCCCCCCGGAGCCCACATTTGCGGTCGAGGTCCCGGCCCCGGGCCCCCGGACCCGGTCCCCCGTTATGTGTGTATATATATATACACACAAATGACCAGATTCCCTACATTTCCCAACATTTTCTGGGTGTTTGTCTCCCCCCCCACTTCCCATATGTTCCCATCTTTTCCTGGGGATCGACGATTGATTCTGTCTGTGTGCTTTTTCCCCTCCTGGCACACCTGAGCCAAGGATGGGCCTGGCCGGCCGCAGCGGTTGCGTACAACTCGAAGGGGCAGCGCCAGGGGGGGGGACCAGCTCAGGGGGGAGGGGACACGTCGAGCTTGCGTCGGTGACCCCGTGCCAATAGACCGGCGACCTGCACCCAACTGCGAATCCGCACGTTCCTGGGAGCGGTGGGCTATCAGGCAGGCCCCTCTCGGGGGCGCGCCAACATGGATTACCGATCCATTGATTTGGTGCGCGGTCGCCAGATCCATGGATCGGGGGGAGGTGCCCTCCCCAAAATGCGGCCCGTGCCGCCTCGCCCGGCGGCGGAAATCCGCATTTCCCATGCAAACGGGACCCGTCGCTAATCCACGCCCTCTGATCCATGTTTGAAGCACCGCTCTGGACCGCAGGTTAGCAGAGAAGCCGAGGCGCGGCTCCAACCTCCGGCGGATGATCAGAGGACGCGGCGAGGCAGATGGCGAGCGAGGTGAGATCGCTTGCCGCAAGCAAACGAGGACGGGGGGTGAATTGGAAAGAGCCCCACGACCCTCCCCGTCCAACCCATCCTGCTCCTCGACCTGCCTCCCCCCCCTCCTCCTCCTCCTCGTCCTCATTTGTCCTCCCCGCTTCTTCCTCCTCAACCCAATCCTCCTCCTTCTCCTCCTCCTCCTCCTCCTCCTCCTCCTCCTCCTCCTCCTCCTCATCATCATCAGCAGCAGCAGCACCACCCAAACCACCACCACCACCACCACCACCATCACCTCACCACCATCGCCATTATCAACATCATCACCACCACCACCACCATCATCATCAGCATCAGCATAATCAGCAATCAGCATCATCAGCATCAGCAGCATCATCAGCAGCAGCAGCAACATCATCAGCATCAGCATCATCATCAACAACCTCATAATCATCCCCATCAACATCATCATCATCATCATCATCATCAGCATCATCATCATCATCATCATCAGCATCATCATCATCATCATCATCATCATCATCATCATCATCATCATCATCATCATCATCATCATCACCATCGTCATCATCATCATCATCAGCATCATCACCATCATCAACATCATTACCATCATCATCAACAACAAAATCATCATCATCAGCATCATCAGTATCCTCATCATCATCATCAGCATCAGGAGCTCAATCATCATCATCATCATCATCATCATCATCACCATCATCAGCATCAGCAACATCATCAGCATCATCATCAGTATCAGCATCAACATCATCAGCATCAGCATGATCATAATCATCGTCGTCGTCATCGTAATCGGCATCGTCATCATCACCTTCAGCACCATCAGCATCATCAGCATCATCATCATCGTCATCATCATCATCAGTATCATCATCATCACCATCATCATCACCATCATCAGTATCATCATCGGCATCGCTATCATCGGCATCGTCGGCAGAATCCTCGTCAACATCATCCTCGTCATCGTCATCAATATGAGAGAGCGTGATCCACTGCCGCTTTACTATGGAAATTTCCTCCCCCCTCCTCCTCCTCCAGAACCCGAGGGGACTCCCCCCCCTCGAATATCCCCCCCCCGTGCTGGAACCCCCCCACACACCCCTCCCCCCAGCAAAACCCCCACCCCCCTAAACCCCTCCCCCCCCCCTCCTCCAGAAAACAAGGGGGGTCACTACCGGTTCGACCCCCCCCCTTCAAAAAACCGGGAGGGGTCACTACCTTTTCGAATCCCCCCCCTTCACCGCCGGCAAACGACTCCCGGGTCCCCCCCACCGTCCGCACCACATCCCCCACCGCTGTCCCCAGCACCACCGTCCCCACCACGGTCCCCACTTTTCCCACCACCGTCCCCACTGTCCCAGCCAGTGCCCCCAGCACTGTCGCACTGTCCCCACTGTCCCCAGCACTGTCCCCACCACGGTCCCACTCTCCCCACTTTCCCCACGGTCCCCACCACTGTCCCAGTGTCCCGACTGTCCCCACTGTCCCACTGTCCCCGACACTGTCCCACTGAACTGTCCCACTGTTCCCACCACTGTCCCCACTGTCCCCACCAGTCCCACTGTACTCCTCCCATTGTCCAACCACCGTCCTCACCACAGCACTCACCACTGTACCCACCACCACCGTCCCCACCACTGTCCCACTGTCCCCACTCTCCCCGCTGTCCCAATCACTGTCCCACTGTCCCCACACCACTGTCCCCGCCGCCGCCATCCCCACCACTGTCCCACTGTCCCCACCACTGACCCGCTGTCCCCTCACCACTGTCCCCACCACCACCGTCCCCACTGTCCCACTGCCCCCACCACTGTGCCACTGTCCCCACACCACTGTCCCCACCACCACCGTCCCCACCACTGTCCCAGTGTCCCCACCACTGTCCCACTGTCCCGAGGAGCGAGAACCGTTTGCTGGCCGTCGGCGAGGGGGAGGGGGGGAGTTCGAACCGATAGTGGCCCCCACCCTTTTCATGATGGACGGGGGGGGAGGAGGGGGTTCGAACCGGTAGTGACCCCCCCCGGTTTTCGAGGGGGGGGGACGGGTTGGGAAACCCTCAGTGACCCCCCCGGTATTCCGCCAGCAGCGGTAGAACACGCTCTTTCGAATCCTGGGTACGATCCTCTGCATCACCATCACAACCATCAGCAGCACCATCGGCATCATCATCACCGTCATCATCATCATCATCATCATCATCATCATCATCATCATCATCATCATCATCATCATCATCATCATCATCATCAGCATCGTCATCATCATCATCAGCAGCAGCAGCAGCAACAGCATCAGCATCAGCGTCAGCATCACAATACATATCATCATCACAACTGCAATCACAAGCATCAGCATCAGCATCATCCTCATCCTCATCCTCATCCTCATCGTCCTCCTCCTCCTCCTCCTCCTCCTCATCACCATCACCATCACCATCACCATCACCATCACCATCACCATCACCATCATCATCATCATCATCATCATCATCATCATCATCGTCATCCGCATCATCATAATCATCCGCATCATCATCAGCAGCAGCATAGTCGTGATCATCGTCATCAACAGCACCATCATCATCATCATTATCATCATCATCATCAGCATCATCATCATCATCATCGTCATCATCACCAGCATAGTCACCCTCATCCTCATCACCATCAGCAACATCATCATCATCATCATCATCATCATCATCATCACCATCAGCGTCAACAGCATCATCATCATCATCAGCATCATCATCAGCATCGACATACGCATCGTCAGCATCACCATATTAGTTATCGTCATCGTGGTCAGCATCATCATCAGCATCAGCATCATCATGCACATCGTCAGCATCGTCGGTGTCATCAGCATCATCAGCAGCAGCATCATCATCATAAGCAGCTTCAGCATCAGCATCATCATCAACAGCAGCATCACAATCATCATCATCATCGTCGTCATCATCAGCATCAGAATCACCAGCATCCTCGTCATCAGCAGCATCATCACCAACGTCGCCATCATCATGATCATCACCATGATCACCATCATCGTCGTCATCATCACCATCATGTTCAGTCGCATCAGCATCGTCATCATCAACCTCATGGTCACCGACATCAGCATCGTCATCATCATCACCATCATCAGCATCATCATCATCATCAACAGCATCATCATCAGCATCATCGTCGGTCGTCGTCGTCGGCGGCGGGCCGTCGTCGTTGGCGTCATCCTCGTCCAGTCCTCGTCCTCATCAGCATCATCATCATCAGCAGTATCATCAGCAGGAGTGGCACCATCATCATCATCATCATCATCATCAGGAGCAGCATCATCATCAGATGCATCATTATGCTCATCACCACCATGATCACCATCAACAACAGCATCACCAGTATCATCACCACCGTCACCACCGTCAACATCACCGCCATCGCCATCGCCCCAACACCACCACCACCATCATCAGCATAAACAACAACATGTCATGATCATCATCATCATCACCATCATCATAATCATCATCGCCAGCATCAGCATCGGAATCCTCATAATCATCATCAGCATCAGCATCGCCATCATCATCACGATCATCAACAACAGCATACCCATCGCCATCCTCAAGCTAGTATCCTTCTCCTTCTCCTCCTCCTACTCCTCCTCCTTCTCCTCCTCGTCCTCTGTCTCCTCCTCCCTCACGAGCGCGTGCGCGCGCGTTGGGTATGAGAGGGGGGTGGAAGAGGAGGAGGAAGAGGAGGGGAGGAGGCGGGAAAGAGGAGGGGGAGGGGAGGGAGAGGGATGGGGAGAAGGAGAAACGCCCTCCTCCTCCTCCTCCTCCTCCTCCTCCTCCTCCTCCTCCTCCTCCTCCTCCTCTTCCTCCTCCTCCCCCTCCAACGTCCACCCTCCACCCTCCTCATGTCCACCTCTGGTGACTAGTCCAAGAGGGCGAAACAGCTGGCGAAAGCTCGAGACCGTGGACCCCAGGCTGCCCTTAACCAGGGTGGCCAGGAGGAGCAGCTGCAGGAGAAGCCGCCCGCTCTGGGGCAGCGCGTCCTTCCTCCCCACCATTCCACTCCCTCCTCCTTCTCGTCCAGGCGTACGGAGGAGAGCGGAAGAGGCGCGAGGAGGAAAAACAAGGAGGGAAGCAGGATGAACGGGGAGGAGGAGGAGGAGGAGGAGGAGGAGGAGGAGGAGGGGGAGGAGGAGGAGAGGAGGAGGAGGAGGAGGAGGAGGAGGATCAGGAGGGCAGTGGAGGAATGAAGGGAAGGAAGGAGGGAAGGCGGAAGGGAGGGAGGCAGGGGGTTCGTCCCAGCCGCTCCTCTCGACCTCTGACACATCCGACAGGCCCCGTCTGACGCCCCGATGGCCTGTGGGACAGGATCGCCTGAAACACGCTCTGCTCGTCGAACTCGCCTGCCACGTCCGCCGCTTAGCTGCTACGGCGAAGAAGAGAAGAGGAAGGAAGAATACGGAAGCGGGGAGGGAGAGGGATGGAGAGGAGGAGGAGGACGACGATCAGGGAGGTGCCTCGGGAGTGGGGAGCGGAGTGGGAAAGGAGAGAGAGAGAGAGGAGGAAAAAAAAAAAGAGCCACGACCGCCGCCTTCCGACCGCCCCCGTCCTTTGCCCCTGCCTCCCCCCCCACCGGCTGGCCGCTCCTCCCGCTTCCTTTTCCTCTTCCTCCTCCTCCTCCTCCTCCTCCTCCTCCTCCTCCTCCTCCTCCTCCTCCTCCTCCTCCTAATGTTCTGGCGTTCTTGTCGCTCGCGGGCGGGTGTGGTTTCGCACCGGGGAGCCGCCGCCAGCTGCCTTGCCCGGGCCTGGTTGCTCCCCGGGTGCGGGGGAGTGTCCTTCCCTCCCCCCCCCCCCCACGAGAGAGAGAGAGAGAGAGATAGAGACGGCGCCTCAAGGGATCGGAAGGTGAACGCACCCAAATAACCCACCAACAGACGAACGCGAAGAGCACGACGGGAACCGCGACAGACTTACCCACGTCGTCGAGCTCGGAGCGCCGAGCTGACTGCCTCGAACGTCACCGACGTGCGGACGGCGCTGGCAGGAAGGAGAATGAGGAGGCGAGACGAGGCGAGCGCGCGGCACCGCCTCAGGAGCGGGGCCATGGGGGGGGACGTTTGAATCATCGATAAAGAGGAGGAGAAGGAGGAGGAGGAGGAGGAGGAGGAGGAGGACTCTGCTCTGCTGGACTCTGCTGATCGCCGCTCACGCGGCAGGCCACTTTTCTGCAGCCCCTGGGGTCGCAGGAGGAACGCGAGCCTCCGCGACCCCAGGGCTCCTGCCGCAGGAGGAACACGAGCCTCCGCGACTGCGCAAACTGCAGCCCCAGGGGTCGCAGGAGGAACACGAGCCCCCGCGCCCCCAGAGCAACCGCCGCAAGAGGAACACGAGCCTCCACGACAGCACCGACCGACGTGCCGCAGGAGGGCACGAGCCTCCGCGGCACTCAAAAACTCGGCCGCGTAGACGGGGGAGAGGCCGAGATTCACCATGACCTCCCGCTGTTCGGTCTCGCCCAGAGCCAAGTACGCATCCGTCATCTCATCAGAGGCGTCGTCACGCCCGACCTCCGCACGGGCCAGGGCGGCTTTGGCAAATTCAACGCTCAGGGCCGCCTGGCTCGAGACGGCGTGCTTCCTGGCGCACTCGGCCATGGCGTCCTCCTTGCCGCTGGTGCCCCCCGTCGTCACCACAGTCTGCACCTTCTTTTTCTCAGCGTCCTCAAGCTCCGCGCCGAAGGTGCGCACCTGCATCACGTTCGGCTGCACGTTCGGCTGCGCCCGATCCTTCACGACCACCATCTTGAGGGGGTAGGCGCCCGACCCCGCAAGGCTCTCCTGCTCCGTGAGCCCGTCGCCCGTGCTGCCAGCATCGGAGCCAGTGAGGTGGGAGCGCACGTCCCGCGCCAATCCGACATCAGGATGCCCTGTGGCGTTGCGAAGCTTGCTCAGCCTCCCGACTCGGGAAGCGAACTTCGGCGCGCCACGCTCACGCAGAATGCTCTTGGCGTCCTGGACCGAGACGGGAACCGTGAGGTTCATTGCGTCCTTGACCCTTCGAGGACCACCTCGAGCTGTACCAACTCGCACCTCTTGCCGTAGCCGTCGTCGACGCCATCCGCGCATGCTGCCGATGCGCCTGCCGCCATGCCCTCGACAGCCCCGCGTGCTGCAGCCGCCACCACTGCGGCGGTGACATTGGTCTGGAGGTCGGAAAGGGGTATGGCATAAAGGGGTGTGGTGCCAATCGTGGAAATCGAGATGCTGTCTACAATAGATGGCATCGTCAGACTCAACATCGGCACCATACCCCTTTATGCCACACCCCTTTCCTACCTCCAAAATTGGTGCCGCGCTGGCCACCCTGACCGGCGAGTGCTGCCAAGGCCGCGCCAAATGCCGCCTGGGCGATCGGCAGCGCCGCCAGCTTTCCCAACAGGCCACCCATTCCCCATCGCACGACGGAGAAAGGCCGCGCGAGCGGCCAGCCGCGACCAGCTCGGCGCGCGCCGAACGTGAGCTAAAAATGGCGGCGGAGGAGGAGGAGGAGGAGGAGGAGGAGGAGGAGGAGGAGGAGGAGAAGGAGGGGGAGGAGGAGGAGGAAGAGGAGGAGGAGGAGGAGGAGAAGGATATTGGAGGCCTGGAAATGGGCACCAGCACCAACACAGGGGGGTACCGTACCTCCCCACAGGGGAAGACTCATCCTCGATTGCGGTGTTGGTGGTAAGGTTTCGGCCACCTTGGAAGCCAGCAGTATTGCCACCATCACCGAGATCAGGATCTTCGTCCCTCGGTGGACGCACAGCGCCGATACTGGTGTTGGTGTCAACGATCACCATCTAAGCCTGCGAAATAAGGTTGCACAAATAGTCCGAACCACTTGTAGGCAGGGGGCGCGCAGGCGCCAGCCACCATTCGCGGCCAGTGTCGTCGGGTTGCCCCGTGCCGCGGCTGAGCGTCCACGCTGCTCCCGACAGCTTCACGAGCTCGTCGCTTCCGCTGACCGCCATGCTCGCGCTGGGCAGGTTTCTGGTCGTGGCGCGCCGCGCCCATCGGTCTGCAGGCAAGTACGCAACCTGGCTGGCCAAAGTCCATGCTGTGCTGAAGCTCGGCGAAGCCCAGTCGCCGACCCTGGCACGTTTGGCGCGGGCGCCGGCAGTGCGCGCGGCCCTTCGTAGGAGGACCACGACTCGAGGCCAGGAGGAAAGTGAGGATCGGGATGGGACGGAGAAGGATGAGGATGGAGATGGACAGCACGAGCATGAGGAAGGAGGGGGAGAATCGAATTAAGACTAAGAGAAGCAAGAGGAGAGGCGGGAGGAAGAACCTGGGGGGGTGAACAGG
>CAUYUJ010015557.1:25000-75000 GCA_963575745.1 Prorocentrum cordatum | reverse complement strand
CCATCAGCATCACTAGCATCATGAGCAGCAGCAGCAGCATCATCGTCATCATCAGCGGCATCAGCATCGTCAGCATCATCATCAGCATCGTCATCAACATCAGCATCATCATCATCAAGATCATCAGCATCATCAGCAGCATCATCATCAGCGTCCGCATCCCACTCCTCCTCCTCCTCCTCAGCCCCCTCCTCCTCCTCCTCCTCCTCCTCCTCCTCCTCCTTCTCATCATCATAATCATCATCAGCAGCAGCATCATCATCAGCATCAACAACATCATCATCAGAATCCCCCTCCTCCTCCCCCTCCTCCTCCTCCTTATCCGCCTCCGCCTCCGCCTCCGCCTCCGCCTCCGCCTCCGCCTGCGCATCTTCCTCCTCCTCCTCCCCCTCCTCCTCCTCCTCCTCCGCCTCCGCCTCATCTTCCTCCTCCTCCTCACCTTTCTCGTGCAACATTGCACCTCATCGTCTTCGTCCCCTTCCTCCTCCGTCTCTTGTGCTCCTCATCCCTCCTCCTCCTGCTCCTCCTCCGTCTCCCTTCTCCTCCTCCTCCGCCTCATCCTCCTCCTCCTCATCATCATCCTCCGCCTCCCCCTCCTCCTCCTCCTCATCCTATTCTCCTCCTCCTCCTCCTCCCCCTCCTCCTCCTCCTCCCCCTCCTCCTCCTCCACCTATCCCCAAGATTGTCCCACGAGACCGATCATGAATCAAGATAACATCCGGCAGACCTCCAAGGGGACTCAAGACAGCCTCAAAATGGCCCAACATAGCTGAGCATGGCTCAAGATAGCAACAGGCAGCTTCTAGCCGAGCACAGCTCCATATGGCTTCCAAAAAGTCTCAAGAAAGCCTCCGATCATGTGAAAAAGCTGGTGGGGGATGCACGACACGTAAAGATACCCTGCGACGTACCCAACACACTTGCATCGAGTGGAACGAGACGTAGGGCACTATTGGCAGGAACAACGACAGTGCAGGCGCGGCGATTTGTTGTGCAAGCTGCATGGGACGCGCGCACGTTGCACGACTCACAGGACAACGATCGACAGGACGAGGATTGGGGCCCCGAACGTGAAGAAGAACGTGGGCGGGAACGACGGGCAGGAGAATGACGGAATTGTAAGGGGCAGGAAGCCATCGCGACAGCAGCAGCATGGAGAAGGTGACAGGGGGAATAGGGTGACGATGAAAATGGCGGAAGGAAACAGAAGAGTACCGCTGTGTTCAACAGCTGGCTAAACATGCAGTGCTGGCCTCTGCTGGCCCCCCAGCAGCCCTCGAAAGTGGCTGCAGTTTCGCACATCGCAACCCTCCAGGGATGGCGAGGTCTAATATGAGTGCGACGGGTACCCAATATGCTCCCCCCCTAGCAGCCCTCGAAACTGGCCACAGTGCCCCAGATCGCAGACCCCGGGGATGGCGAGGTCTAATCAGAATCTGCGGCGAGTGCCCACTATGCTGCCCCCCCCAGCCGCCCTCGAACGTGACGACAGCTTCGCAGATCGCAGCCCCCTATGCGGCGAGTGCCCACTATGCTGGTCTCCCCAGCAGCCCTCGAACGTGGCGACGGTTTTGCAGATCGCAGCCCCCCAGGGATAGCGAGGTCTAACATGAGTCTGCGGCGGGTGCCCACTATGCTGGCCCCCCAGCAGCCCTCGAAAGTGGCGACAGTTTCATAGATCGCTGCCCCCCAGGGATAGCAAGGTCTAATCTGAGTCTGCGGCGAGTACCCACTATGCTGCCCCCCCCCACCAGCCCTCGAACATGGCCACAGCTTCGCAGATCGCAGCCGGCGAGGTCTAATATAAAGCTGCGGCGGGTACCCACTATGCTGGCACCCCCAGCCGCCCTCGGAAGTGTCTGCAGTTTCGCACATCGCAGTCCCCCGGGGATGGCGAGGTCTAATATGAGTCTGGGCCCCCCAGCAGCCCTCGGATAGCGCCCCCACCCGCAGCTTAATCCCTGTGGCGACGACGCCACGCCTGCCAAGCTTTGCGACCCCGAAACGGATAGCGCCCCCCCGCAGCTCACCCCCTTGCGGTGTCGAGAAGTTGCCACGCCGGCCACGCTTTGCGAGCCCGAAACGGATAGGGAGACCACCCCCCTTGCACCCCTGTGGTGCGTGTGTGCTGTCTGGTGTGCGTGTCATGTGTGTGTGTGTGTGTCTGTGTGTCTGTGCGTCTGTGTGTCAGTGTTTGTGCGTCTGTGTCAGTTTGTCTGTGTGTGCGTGTGCGTATGTGCGTGTGTGCGTGTGTGCGTGTGTGCGTGCGTGTGTGTGTGTGTGCGTGTGTGTGCGTGTGTGTGTGCGTGTGTTTGCGTATGTGTGTGGGTGGTGGGTGTGTGCGTGTGTGCGTGTTTTTTTTTGGCGTGCATGCGTGCGTGCGTGCGTCCGTGTGTGTGCGTGCGTGCGTGTGTGCGCGCGCGAATGCGCGTGCGTGCGCGCGTGCGTGTGCGTGTCCGCTTGCGCGTGCGTGTGCGCGTGCGCGTGTGCGTGCGGTGTGCGGCGTGCGCGTGCGTGTGCGCGTGTGTGCGCGTGCGCGCGCGTGCGCGTGTGCGCGCGTGCGCGCGTGTGCGCGTGTGCGCGTGTGCGCGCGTGCGCGCGTGTGCGCGTGCGTGCGCGTGTGCGCGTGTGCGGGCGTGTTCGTGCGCGGGTGTGCAGACGCGCGAGCGCGCGCGCGCGTGCGCACGGGCGCAATTCGCGCGTGCGCGCGTGCGCGTGTGCGTGCGTGCGTGAGTGCGTGCGCGCGCGTGACTGCACGCGTGCGTGCGCGCTGTGTGTGCGAGTTGTGTGTTATGTGTTGTGTGGTGTGTGGTGTGTGTTGTGCATTGTGTGTTGTGCGTTGTGTGTTGTGGTATGTGTGGTTTGCGATGTGGGTGCGTGCGTGCGCGCGCATGCGTGCGCGCTTGTTTGTGTGGGCGTACGTGTGTGCGTGTGCGTGCGTTTGTGCATGCATGCGCGCGCGTGTGCGTTCGTGTCTCTGCGCGCGCAAGGCGCGCGCTCGCGCGTGCGCGAGTTCCAGCGCGAATGCAGAATGCAAATGGGAATGCGCATGCGCATGCGGGTGTGAATGTGGATGTGGATGCAGATGTGGGCGTGGATGTGGACGCGCATGCGAATGCGAATGCGAGTGCGAATGTGAATGCGAGTGCGGATGTGGATGCGAATGCGGATGCGAATGCGGACGCGAATGTGAATGTGAATGCGAATGCGACTGGGAATGTGGATGCGCATGCGAATGCGACTGCGAATGCGAATGTGAACGCGCAGGTGAATGTGAGTGTGCGTGCATGCGCACGTGCGCGTGCATGGTTGCGCGTGATGTGCGTTGGGCGGTGTGCGCGGTGTGTCTGTATGCGCGCAGTGCGCGCGCGGTGTGCATGCGCGTCTGACGCGCGCGGCGCGGGTGGAGGTGAAGAGGAGAGGGCATGACTGATAAGCGCTGGCGGCGCGGGTGGGAAGAAACGAACAAACCCACTTAGCATGTTGGGGAAAAAAAATCAAATCTGCGCGGTGGCCTTGGGGGGGCGCTACAAGCCCAACAAATACATGCTCATATGGCGCCTCGGACAACTCGAAGCGCGAGGGGCGATGCGCCATCGTCAAATCATACGATCCGATCCCTGACCCGCGCATGTCTAACGTATTCCCTGCGAGAGAGGGGGGGGAGGAACAAAAACAACGAGAATGTCCACAGGGCGTCCTGGACGATTTCTTGCGGACGTCGTCTGGATTTTGCCTGGGTGCCCCAAAAAAGCCCTACGGATTGTCCGAGGATGTCCAGTGCTTCCCCGCAGATTGCCAAAAGGGTCCTGCAGTACTCGTGGGGATTTCCACAAGCGGGTTCACTTCAGTGCCCAAACCAGCACGGCGACCGACCCATCCTGACCAATGCAGACTGCTCTACGCGAGCACGCGACTGGGTGACCATGGTCACCCGCCCGCGCTCGCTTGCCTGCAACAAAAATATGTTCGCCTCACGGCGGACATGTCCTGACGACCCCCGTGCCCCATCCGGTCTGGTTCTTGATGTACTCCACGGTCAGGGCGGCCATGGCGAGAGACGCAGCACCCGGCCCCCGCGGCCCGCTTCGGGGCAGCTTGCACCCGGCGGGGGTGAGGGGAACAAAGGAAGGTCAGGGGGGGACCGACTCAGGAGGGGAAACATCGGCCTTAAATCGGCGATACTTCTCTGATAGATCAGCTCGGCAATAGGCTCCCGATAGCGAATCCGCGCGGTTTTGGGCGAGATGGGCTGTTGGGCCCCCCCCCCAGAGATGAACGGGCGATCGAGGGTCGATGCATCCCCCTCTGAGTCTCTCCCGCTAACGTTGCTACGTTGCTCCTGAAGGGGAGAGGCAGCGAGAGGGCCAGACCAGCCAGGGCTCAGGAGGAGGAGAGATGGAAACAGCGGAGGTTCCCGAAGCAGTGCTAACACAAACCCGGGCCGACACTCCGTGTGTCTCGGGGGACATCAAGACCCCCGGCCATACCGGACAGTTTGGCGCGGGGGGGCGCCAGCAAATGGCCTTGGGCGGAAGAGCGGCTCAAGGGTTCGAAGGGTGCCGAAGGCTTCGGTGGACTGAAAGATTCACGGTCTCGGATGTTTCCCCAATCGCCGCGAAAGCTCACGACCGGAGCCCCGGGCCCCAAATCTGGGAATCCAGACATCCTAGCTCATATCGCGGATCCGCTCACAACTTCCTTAGAGGCAACTGTGTGTGGCCCAGTTGTCCGCTTTCCGATGGTGAGGGGCAACGCTAAGGGGGACCAGCTCAGGGGGCAAAGTCGGCCTGGAATCCACGACGCATCGCCGAGAGATCCGCGATAGGCCTCCGATTTTGAATCCGAACGTTATGGGCGGGGCGGGAGATTAGGGCTCCTATCGAAAATGGATGGGCGGCGGGGGGTCGACCCGGAATTGGCGATGCAGCGCGACCCACCGACCCGATTTGCTTCGACCCCCTTGAGGCGGCCAGGAACAAAGCGGCATCACCATTCAGCTGCCACCTGGAGTCGTGCCATTCTTCGCGGGCTGGCAGGGGCATCGCTGGCCTTTGATGGTCCCAGCCCTCTCGCACCGTTCTTGGATCACCAGATGGTGATCCAAGCCTCGCGAGGGGTGGTCTGGGGTCCACCCAGGCCGCCCTGGACAAGCTGGGACCACGTTGGGCCGGGGCCATAGCTGGCAACTGCAACTTGTTTGTCGGCGGCGACGTGTGACACGGGGCGTCGGATAGCAACAGCTGGGACGCGACAGGGCAAACTGCGCACCGATGCAGATTCAAAAAGGAAGCGACCGCGGAGGAGGACACAGGAACGAACCGCGCTCAGCGCATGCAGGACCTCAAGCGTGGCGATTGCTGCCTCAAACTGAAGAGGGAGCCGTGCGAAGTGGCCACTAATCGTAGCGGAGTCCCGCACGCATTTGGCAGCACACGAAGTCGAGTTCGAAAGGATCAGCCAGATCAAAAGGGGAGAGGACTGTCTCTGGCCTGCGAGCCGCAACCGGCGAGAGTAGGCTTACGACGACCAGGACAATGCGGCGGAAAGAATTCGCTGGCCTTCGTGGAGCCCTCTTCCACAAATCCGTCTTCCCCTTCGGGGAGAAGTTTAACCTCCCCACCCTCCACTAGACCTGGACGGGAGGGACCGCGAAGGGTTAGAGTATCCAAGATCGGTCCCTGGGAGGGCCGTTGTTTGACACCCCTCACGAGGATCGTGGCCCCCGAGGGGGGGGGGGCCTCGATCGGGGCCCGAACTCCTTCGATCGATAGCCTCGAAGATGGCCCCAAGAGGCGCCCCAGGGCTCCCAAGAGAGCCCCAATGGGAGCCCCAAGAGGGCCCCAAGAGGATCTCAAGAGGGCCCCAAGAGGCACCCGAAAGGCTCCCAAGAGGCCCCCGAGCGGCCTCAGACAGCCCAAGATGACCTCCAAGATGGCTCAAATAGCCCAAATTGGCTCAAGATGGCTCCCAAGATGTTCCAAACGGCCCCAAGACCGCTCCACGTGCGCCCAAGAACGCTCCAAGAAAATCCCAAGAAGCGGTTTGCGGGCCCCTGCGGGGGGAGCCGAGCCGGGGACGGTCCCATCCTGTAGTCGATGGCCTCCAAGATGACCCCAAGAAGCCTTCCAGGGTGACCGAAAAGGTTCCAAAAGGGCCCCCCAAACTCCCACTGAACACCAGCAGCAGCAACCGCAAAAATACCTCGAGATTGTTCCGCGAGTCCTCGTCCGCGCCATCCTCATCCTAGTCCTCGCCCTCCTCGTCCTCGTCCTCCTCCGCGTCCTCGCCTCCCCGTCCTCCTCGCCCTCCTCGACCTCATCCTCCTCCTCATCCTCCTCTTCCCCTCGCCCCCACGCGGCGCCCAGGGATGGCCCGAAGAGGCCTTCCAAGGCCACCCCCTTGCTCGCTTTGTTTTTCTAAATGTGTCTTTTCGTCCCGTTTCCCGTCAGCTCTGAAGGGCAGGGCTTCTGAATGGGCGGGCGGGGGTACTTTTCGATCGCGACCGCGGCGAAAAGTCGGGCGGCGTTAAGGCACGAAAAACCGATGCATCGGCCTAAATTAGCGCACAGGAAGAGGAAGGCGAAAAGAGGACGAGAACGAACGCGGAAGAAAAAGGACCAGCGGGAAGGGCAAACAGGAGGCGAGCCTCGCTGTTGCTCACAGGACGGCGCACACCTGGAAGAACTTCCGGGCGAAGTGCAGCACCGAGAGGGTGAAATTCCAGGGCAATTCCTCGACCACGTAGAAGACCACCAGCGAGACGAGCAGCGAGCCCACGACGAGCCGTCGGACCGCGGAGCGTAAGACAGCGAGGCCTATACTGCGAGGGAGATCCCCAGCATGCAGGCGCTCAACAGAGCGGATCCAGAGCGCCAGACACCGAGAAGGTGACGTGGGTGCCAACAGGCGGGGACGGGCAGCCCGCGCCGCCACGGTGGCAGGAAGGTCCAGCGAGGACTGGCGGGAAAGGTGGGACACGTGGGTGCCGTCAGGCGGGGGCGAGCAGCCTGCGCCGCCAAGGTGGCGAAAGCGCACAGACTGAGGACAGGGCGGGGGAATGCCGGCAGGGCGGGTGCGAGCAGCACGCGCCGCCCAGATGGCAGAGGGCACAGCCCGAAGACTAACAGGGATGGGCTCGGCGGGGGAGGACCAGGCGTCCGTCGACCCCGCGCGGGGAGGGATGGTAGAGCGACGAGGGAGCCCTGAGCGCCCCACGACGGGCGGGGCGTGGGGGCCCGGACGAGCGCCGACAGCCCCAGCAGAGGGCGCGCGCCGGGTGGTATTGGGCACATGGCCAGAGCGGCCGCGGATGGGCCGCAGGGAAGGCGGGGCAGGCGATGGCCAGCTGGCGCGGACACGCGAAGCGCGAAGAATGCCCCATTGGGGCAACGACCGAATAACATGGAAATCGCTGCCAATACTGGGCTGCCGCTGGTCCTCGTCATCCCCCTCTCTTCCCCCTCCCTTGCCGCAATCGCCGATTGGCTTCCACAGTCCCCGCCCTGCTGGACAATCGGGAGGCTGGGGTCGGGGCAATGGCCTCAATATGAGCGCGGCTTTGTGTGAGCCGCGAAAATGGCGCCGTGTGTGCGTCGTTCTGTGTTTTTCGGGCTGCGCCGTTTCCAGGCCCAGCCGTGTCGGCAGCCGTGTGCACTGTTTTAGCGCTGTGGGGGTCTTTGAAAGGCGGGGCCCTCCGCTTGCGCCTCAAGCAATCCGTCTGGGCAGAAAACTCATTTGAACGTCACGCGCTGCCGGCCGGGATACAGGGCGTCGGTACTCATGCTTCCCACACGGGTTGTGTGCCCGTGGCCTGTTCCAGCCTGGTTCTGTATTCCAGTTTGTTTCTGCTTGTTGTCAACTGTTACTCGCCAAAAGGTTCCCCTGCCGCCACCCTCCTCCTCCTCCCACTCCCCTGCTCCTCCGTTCGTTTTGTTAATGCCGCCCCTCTTTTCCCTCCTCTTGCATTCCCTTTGTCCACCCCATCCTTTCCTCTTCAGCCTCTTGTTGCCCGCATCCTCATCACCCTCGCCATCGACAGCATCAGCGTCATCATTGTCTTCACCACCATCACCATCGTCACAATATCATCAGCATCAGCATCAGCATCAGCATCACCTTAATCATCATCATCCTCAGCAGCATCGTCATCACGCTCATCACCATCATCCGCATCATCATCGGCCTCTTTTTGCCTGCTAAGCGTTCCCCCTGCCTCCGTGTCCTCACCGTCTTCCAAGTCGCTCTACTCTCGTCGCAGGGATTTACAAACGCCGCCTTCGTCGTCCTGTTCTTGAACACCCTCTTGGTATCCTCCTCCCAAGACAGTTCCCACTGCTCCTCCTGCCCGCCCCCCCCCTCGCCCCCATTTCACTCACTCCTCCTTTTCCCCGTCCAATGTGACAAGGTTCACCCCCGAATCCTGCTCACGGGCCTCATCATCATCCCCCCGTCCTCCTCCACGACGTGCGTCTTTCCTCTGTTCCTCTTCCTCCTCCCCACGTCACTCCTGTCCCTGACATCTTGCAGCTCCACTTGTTTCCACCTCAACTTTTTTGTGCTCGCTTCCCATGTCTCCTCGAGCAATGGAACTAAGCTACGCGCCACACCCCACCCCCACGTGCACCACCACCACATACACATCCGAGCCGTCCACTTCTGCAACCTTTTCCATGATACCAGAGAAAAACCCCAATCAGAATTTGGGGGGGGGCTATGGGGCTTTAGGGCTTTAGGGCTATGGGGCTATAGGGCAATGTGGCCATAGGGATACAGGGCTAGAAGCCTTTAGGGCTATGGGGCTATAGGGCTACTGGGCTATAGGGCTATAGGGCTAAGGGCTATAAGGCTATTCGGGCTATTCGGGCTATAGGGCTATATACGGCTATAGGGCTTTGGGACCATAGGGCTATAGGGCTGTAGGGCTATAGGGCTATCGGAGGTGAGGGGGTGAGATCGAAGTGGAACGGAGAGCCCCCCTACCGGGAAATCGATTTCGGTTTCGTGTTCGTGCGTGCCGTGCGGGCGAGGCGAAGCTGCGTGGGCGGGCGAGAGAAAGTCTCCTGTGGCTGAGGCGCGGCCGGACCAAATGTCTCCCTTCCGGGCGGCCGGGGGCCCGCGGTGTCCCGCCGGTGTCCCGCTGGTGTCCCGTGTGGCTGAGGCGCGGCCGGACCAAATGACTCCCTTCCGGGCGGCCGGGGGCCCGCGGTGTCCCGCCCGTGTCCCGTCGGTGCCCCGTCGGTGTCCCGATGATGATGATGTGATGATGATGATGATGCTGATGATGATGATGATGATGATGATGATGATGATGATGATGATGATGATGATGATGATGATGATGATGATGATGATGGTGTTGATGGTGTCCCGATGATGCTGTTGATGGTGATGCGGATCGATTGTGAGATCGATAGTGAGGTCGAATGTGAGATCGATAGTGAGATCGATAGTGATATCGGTTGTGAGATCGAACGTGAAACCGAATGTCAGATCGATTGTGAGATCGGTTGTGATATCGATAGTGAGATCGATAGTGGTATCGGTAGTGAGATCGATTGTGAGACAGAATGGGAGATCGTTTGTGATATCGATGGTGATATTGATAGTGAGACAAACAGTTAGACCGAATGTGAGATCGACTGTGGGATCTATTGTGAGATCGATTGTGAGATCGATAGTCAGATCGATTGTGAGATCGATCGATTGAGATCGATAATTAGATCGATAGTGAGTTCGATAGTGAGGTCGATGATGAGACCGAATGTGAGATCGATTGTGAGATCGGTTGTGATATCGATAGTGAGATCGATAGTGAAACCGAATGTGAGATCGATAATGATATCGAAAGTGCGTTCGATAGTGAGATCGATAGTGATACCGAATGCGAGATCGATTGTGAGATCGATTGTGATACCGATAGTGAGATCGATAGTGAGACCGAATGTGAGATCGATAATGAGATCGATAGTGAGTTTGATAGTGAGATCGACAGTCAGATCGAATGTGAGATCGATTGTGAGATCGATTGTGGTATCGATTGTGAGATCAATAGCGAGGCCGAATGTGAGATCGATTGTGAGATCGATAGTGACATCGATAGTCCGACCGATTGTGAGATCCATCGGTTGAGATCGATTGTGAGATCGGTAGTGAGTTTGATAGTGAGATCGATCGAGTGCGACGTTGGTCCCTCCCCCCCCCCCTCACCTCCTTATCACCCGAAGGGTGGTCGTATAGGTAGGGCTATAGGGCTATAGGGCTACGGGGCTATGGGGCTATGGGGCTATTGGGCTATTGGGCTATAGGGCTATCGGAGGTGAGGGGGTGAGATCGAAGTGGAACGGCGAGCCCCCCACCGGGAAATCGGTGTCGGTTTCGTGTTTGTGCGTGCCGTGCGTGCGAGGCGAAGCTGCGTGGGCGGGCGAGAAAAAGTCTCCTGTGGCTGAGGCGCGGCCTGACCAAATGTCTCTTCCGGGGCGCGGGGCCCCGCGGTGTCCCGCCGGTGTCCCGCGGTGTCCTCCTGTGGCTGAGGCGCGGCCGGACCAAATGTTTCTCATCCGGGGCGCGGGGCCCCGCGGTGTCCTGCCGGTGTCCCGCGGTGTCCCGCGGTGTCCCGCGGTGTCCCGCGGTGTCCCGCGGTGTCCCGCCGGTGTCCCGCGGTGTCCCGCGAGGATGATGATGATGATGATGATGATGATGATGATGATGATGAGGAGATGATGATGATGATAATGATGATGATGATGATGATGATGATGATGATGATGATGACAAGATGACGAGATGATGATGATGATGATGATGATGATGATGATGATGATGAATGATGATGATGATGATGATGATGATGATGATGATGATGATAGTGTCCCGATGAAGATGATGATGATGTTGATGATGGTGTCGATGATGATGATAGTGTCCCGATGATGAGGATGATGATGCTCACGGTGATTATGTTGATGACGATGACGATGATGGTGTCCCGATGATGATGATGATGATGATGATGATGATTCCGATGATGTTGGTGATGATGATGTTGATGGAAATGGTGTCCCGGCGATAATGATGTTGATGATGATGATGATGGTGTTCCGATGATGATGCTGATGATGATGATGGTGATGAGAATGATGATGGTGATCATGATGGTGTTCCGATGATGATAATATGAAGATAATGACGATGCTGATGATGATGTTGCTCATGATGATGATGGTGCCCCAATGATGATGATGTTGATGATGATGATGATGATGTCGATGATGATGATGCGATGATCATGAAGATGATGGTGTCCCGAGGATGATGACGATGTTGATGATAATGTTGATGATGAGAACGATGGTGATCATGATGGTGTCCCGATTATAATGATGATTCTGATGATGCTGCTGATGATGATGACGATGACTGTGTCCCGATGATGATGATGTTGATGATGATATGATGATGGTGATGATGATGATGATGTTGTCCCGATGATGATGCTGACGTTGAGATCGATCGAATGAGATAGATCGAGTGAGATCGATTGTGAGATCGATCGAGTGAGATCGATCGAGCGAGACCGATAGTGAGATCAATACTGAGATCGATAGTGAGACCGATCGAGTGAGACGTTGGTCCCCTCCCCGAACCTCCTTATCACCCGAAGGGTGGTCGTATAGGTACGGCTATAGGGCTATAGGGTTATAGTGCTATAGGGATATATGGCGATTGGGCTATCGGGCTATAGGGATATAGGGCTATTGGGCTAGGCACCCCCGGGCACTTCTGGGCACCCCGGGCACCCGGGCACCCCTGGGCACCCGTGCACCCCCGCGCACCCCCGGGCACCCAGGCACCCGGCCCCGGCCACCGAAATCGGCCACACACCTGGGCACCCGGGCACCCCCGGGAACCCCCGGGCACCCGGGCACCGGACGCCGGCCACCGAAATCGGCCGCTCACCTCACCTCAGCTTTATATCCGCTAGGACCCCTACAGAGGCAAGCTCTGATTGGGGAATATTCCTCATCCTCCTCCTGTCCATCATCCTCATCCACCCTCTCCTCTGCCCCCTCCGCTTCCACATGTTTCAGTTCTCTCGTCGTTTTTGTCGCGGTCCTTGCCGCCGACATTATCGCAACTGTCGTCGTCACCGCGGTCGTCTGCGTGTACGTCATCAACATCGTCATCGTCGCCAACCTCGCCCCATCGTTGTTATCATCTCCCCCCCTTTATCCTCCCCCCTCATTTATTTGCATCCTCACCCTACATATGTTCCTGCCCGCTTGCTCCCCTTCCTCTGCCTCTCCGCCCCCCCGTGCACCCCCCGTTCCCCCTTCGCTGGCCCCTCATTCTCCCCTGCTCGAATGTTCCTTCTTATTTGGTCAACCAGTGGGACTACGTTACTTCCTCATCTTCATCCACCCCCCGCACCCTGCCTCTAAGCATCCTGTTTTTGTTTCTCTCTCTCTCTCTCTCTTGTCTCTCTCTCTCTCTCTCTTTTCTTGATTACTTCGCACCCACTGGCTCATCATCGCCCGGTCACTCCCCCCACCGATTCTCCCCACCATCCTTCGCCCCGCACCTCTCCGCATTTTTCTCGTCGCAACGCCACTCCTCCTCAAAATGATCATCCCAGATTCATCCGCTCGGTCTTCCTATTAATGCACACATAAGTGATCGGATTATTCCTACTGGTAGTGATAGACATGTTGATATTTACACGGTGTCCCTTCGCATCCTGAGTCGTAGTGCGCGCCTCGTTCGCATAGCTAGCAATATTTGTAATGGCCGCTGCATTAGGTCCCGTGATCTATTCTGCTGTATACACATACCACTCATACACATATGTCACTCAAACGATCATTCGTACAACTCCTCGTCATACGCATTACCACAACAACCAACGCCATGGCCATACGTCAACGCGACCACCATCATCATCGCCACCCTCCTCTTCGCCATCATCATCAGCACTGCCATCGTCGTCGTGGCCACAATCGTCGCCATCGCCGCATGTTTCATCTCCCCCCACTCCAGCGCTCGCGGCTGCGCAGGCCATGCCTCCTCGCCGCCGAGAGAAGCCGCCCACCGGCACATCCAGCACCCGAGACCGCAATGCGCAGGCGGATCTGCGACGGAGGCGCGCAGCCGGGGAACCGACGAGAGCGCGTCTCTGGGCGACGACGGAGGAGGGGTCCAACGAGCCAACGTCAACTCGCACCATGAGGCACCTAGATCGACGCAATTGTCGGGCAAGGGGAACTCGAGGCCAAAGAGCCAAAAACGAGCAAGGGTGCGTTCGGGGGGCGCGCGGCCGATGAGTTCACCCAAAGCGCTTCAAACCACGGGGCAATGCACATAACGCCCTCGAAAGACGAGGGCTCCCCTCGCATTCGAACGCGCCTCGCGCAGCGCGCCGTCGAGACCTCTGACATGCAGCCCGGGGGCCAGACAGGGCCGCGACAATGGCCATTCGCCAGGCAGAAAGAGATCCGAGCAAGGCCGCATGCACAGAAGGTCCATCGGCGGCGCGCAGCCCCGCCCCAGAAATGGCGCAGAGAGGGGGCGCGACGACGGAGAGAGCGCGGAAGAGAGAGAGCAGCGCCGGCTGCCTCATGATCCCGCTCGCCTCTGGCGATAGCCTGGCTGGGCGGCCCGGGTCGCAGAGTGCCAGCATCCCTGCGCGCTGGGAATGGGGGCAGGGGGCCTGGGCCAGCACGCCGGGGCCCACACGACAGCCTCCGACCTCCTGCAGCGAACGAAAACGCTCTGCCTCGCAGGGCCCTGTCCCCCTACAGGGGAATTTTCGACGAAGAATGAAAAATACCCCAAAAATGCCCCAAAAATGCCCCAAAACATACCAAACAAATAGTCCCCAGACTAATTTAGGACAATTGTTTGGATTATTTTTTGGGGTATGTTACCTAACAACTTTTGCTGATAGGTTTCTAGTGGTCTCAAAAGAAAGCATCTTGACGCCCCAGGGGGATCTGGGCGGGATCCGGACAAAACCGGACAAAAGGGTCAGCCCCAGGAATCCTTAGGAATCCTTAAGAGTTCTTACGAATCCTTAGGAATCCATTCCCAGAACACCATTCCCAGACCACATTTTGAATGCCCGGAGCCAACTGTAGGCCACTTCGTGCTCTTCGTCTTCCCAGAACACCATTCCCAGGCCACATTTTGAATGCCCGGAGCCAACTGTACGCCCCTTCGTGTTCTTCGTGTTCCCAGAACACCATTCCCAGGCCACATTTTGAATGCCCGGAGCCAACTGTTGGCCACTTCGTGTTCTTCGTGTTCCCAGAACACCATTCCCAGGCAACATTTTGAATGCCCTGAACCAACTGTACGCCCCTTCGTGTTCTTCATGTTCCCAGAACACAATTCCCAGGCCACATTTCGAATGCCCGGAGCCAACTGTAGGCCACTTCGTGTTCTTCGTGTTCCCAGAACACCATTCCTGTACCATATTCTGATCGCCCGGAGCCAACTGTGGGCCACTTAATGTTCTTCGTGTTCCCAGAACACCAATTCTGTGCCATGTTTTGAATGCCCGAGCTGAGATAGGCTGAGGCCGAGGCAGGCTGAGGCCGAGGCAGGCTGAGGCTGACGCAGGCCACGCCGAGGCAGGCCGAGGCTGAGGCTGAGGCAGGCTCAGGCTGAGGCAGGCTGAGGCCGAGGCTGAGGCAGGCTGAGGCTGAGGCAGGCTGAGACTGAGGCTGAGGCTGAGGCTGAGGCTGATGCAGGCTGATGCAGGCTGAGGCTGAGAGGCTGACGCTGAGGCTGAGGCAGGCTGAGGCTGAGGCCGAGATCGAGGCAGGCTGAGGCTGAGGCTGAGGCTGAGGCAGGCTGAGGCTGAGGCTGAAGCTGAGGCAGGCTGAGGCTGAGGCTGAGGCTGTGGCTGAGGCTGAGGAAGGCTGCGGCTGAGGCAGGCTGAGGCTGAGGCTGATGCAGGCTGAGGCTGAGGCAGGCTGAGGCTGAGGCTGAGGCAGGCTGAGGCTGAGGCTGAGGCTGCAGGCTGAGGCTGAGGCCGAGGCAAGCCGAGGCAGGCTGAGGCTGAGGCTGAGGCTGAGGCAGGCAGAGGCTGAGAGGCAGGCTGAGGCTGAGGCTGAGGCAGGCTGAGGCTGAGGCTGGCAGGCTGAGGCTGAGGCTGAGGCAGGCTGAGGCTGAGGCAGGCTGAGGCTGAGGCTGAGGCAGGCTGAGGCTGAGGCCGAGGCAGGCTGAGGCTGAGGCTGAGGCAAGCCGAGGCAGGCTGAGGCTGAGGCTGAAACTGAGGCAGGCTGAGGCATCCGTAGGAATCCAAAGGAATCCTTAGGAATCCCTGGGAATCCTTAGGAATCCGTAGGCATCCTTAAGAATCCGTAGGAATAGTTAAGCATCCTCAGGAATCCTTAGGAAGTCTTAGGATTCAGTAGGAATCCTTAAGAATCCCTAGGAATCCCTAGGAATCAGGATTCCTAAGGATTCCTAAGAGTTCCTAAGAATTCCTATGAATTCCTAAGGATGCCTAGGGATGCCTTAGGAATCCCTAGGAATCCTTAGGATTACATTGGATCCTAAGGCCGTTGCCACTGCGACTGTCATTGCGAATGCGACTGCGACTGCGAGAACAGCAGAATTCTACAACTGGATTATCACCTGACTCTTAAAGGGAATGCTTACAGATATGCTTATACACATCGCTGTTAGGTTGCTTTGTCGGGATAATTTTATTTTTCGTCGAAAACCCCCTGTAGGGGGGCACGCCCGACTTAAATCGACGCAACCACCCTGATCTCTGGCCCGCCACCCTCTGGGCGAGCGACATCGCTCGGCAAGCGGCCGCACTCGCTCCGCCAGGCGCTGCGACGGGCGGAGCCAGGAAGCGAAACCCCTGAGCTGGAAGATGGGCAGGGGGGAGGAGGTCCCTTCACTCTGCCACCGCCCCGTGGGATCCGCCCAGCGTACAGCGCCAGCCCGACCTTTTTCCATGGAGGTAGTACTCCTGGGCCGAGTGCGATACCTATAGCGAAATACGGTCCGAGCATCCCACGCCCCCACAGTGATCGGAGCCAGGGAGGGATGAGCCACGCCGAACGGCAACGATATGGCCAATGCCTCCACTGTTAAGTCGGGCCTGTCCCCCTACAGGGGGATTTTCGACGAAAAATAAAAAAGATACCAGAAAAATATTCCAAAAAGGTAAAAACAAATACTCCAAAAATAGTCCCCAGACTATTTTTGGGCTATTTCTTGACTAGTTTTGGAATCTTTTTTTTCGCCGAAAATCCCCCTGTAGGGGGACAGGCCCGACTTAACACTGGGCAGACGCCGCCACCGGCGCCCGCAGCTCGATCTCGGCGAGGATGACCACAGGATCGAACCCGAACACAGCGAGGTTGGCGCTGGCGATCTCGACGGCGGGCTGCGTTAGGGGGCCACATGCGAACCCTACCCCTACCCCCCCACGATTTCTGAGGGGGATGGTGGGGTTCACTTCGCTCGGGAGCTCCCGAGCGAAGTGAACCCCACCCCCCCCTCAGAAATCGTGGGGGGGTAGGGGTAGGGTTCGCATGTGGCCCCCTAAACACGGCGAGGTTGGCGCTGGCGAACTCGACGGCGGGCTGCGTCGACGCCAGACTTGGGAGTGATACGAGACAACGGCGTCCACTTTGTTGAGATCTTTCCGCGCTGCTGATTGATGGGATGTGGGAGGGGTGAACGTTGAGGGTACACTTCGACCAGCGCAGTCATGAAAAACCCTTCGACCACATCTCGCGCGTGGTCTGCATCGGTGATTCCATGTAGAAATCAATACTTCCGTACGAATGCCACTGACATATTGATAGTTGGAGCGTTGCAGCTCGTGCGAGGTGACCTTGGGACTGCCGGCGATCAGCTGGACCTTTCGAGCGGCGAAAATCGACCTGGATACCCCGGGAATGTGCACAATGATGCGCTCCATCATGGGCGTGCCCACCTGAACTATGACATCCTGCCTGCTGGCGACATTCCGCGAGGGAAGCACCGGCAGTGTGGGGGATGGCCCCTTTTCGAACGACTCGTCCCCCTCTCTTGGTGGAACACGCGCCTCGGTTCGTACGATACCAAGAGTCCTCTGAAGTCGATCAGCCTTGTCGGAAAACTGTCGTACATGTTTGAAGGGGCCCTGGGACACACAAATAAATACACACAAACAAACCCCCCCAATTCCCATATTTTCCCATATTTTTCTGGGAGTCGACGATTAATTGTGTCTGTGTGTTTTTTCCCCTCCTGACAGGAGTCCTCTGAAATCTACCAGCCCTGTCGGAAAACGGTCGTACCGTGTTGCTCTGCGGCTCTCTGGCGCAGCTCGATCCGCGGCGGCCCTCGCGTCTCCTCGTGTCGACCAACTCGAGCACGGGAGGCTCGCACCGTACCGAGCTTCACTCGCCAGCTCCCCCACCGAGCTTCACTCCCCAAACCGCTTGCGGAACGGGGTGCTGTTGTGATAGAATCCGACGCCGGCCGGGGGAAAGGGGCGCAGAGGCAGCCTCAAAAAAATGTGATGGTCCGGGCAGTTTCGCATGTACCCATGGCCGAGTCGACGCAGTTGCGAAGATTGGCGTGAGACGAGGTGGTCGGGCCGCAGCCGTCGCCGTCAATGGGGGAACGGCTCCAAGCGTCGTGAAACCCTCCATCATGCACACGATCAGGAATACCCGTACCGCCAGAAACTGTTTGCCCACCAGCATGCCTACACACGGCGACGGACTTCTTGAGCCGGGAATGTTGTTGCGGCATCGAGCTCGGAGAACATCGCCGCTTCTGCCATCTGGTCGACGCCATAGGACATCGCCGCCAAACTACCTGGTTGTTGGCACCTTCGCGAGGTCGTTGATGCCTGAAATCCCGTCGCCTCGAGGGGCTCACGAGAGGGTCGGGAAGTGGCAGCCTGTCTGCCTGGTCGCGGCTTGGACCAGCCCTCCAGCCTGAGCCAAAATGGCTACGGGCTCAACTCTCCCTCCTCCTCCTCCTCCTCCTCCTCCGTCTCCTCCTCCACCTCCTTCTCCTCCTCCTACTCATCGTCACCATCACCTTGCCCGCCCCCCATCCGCTGCCTCCTCCGCGCCTCAATCTAATAATCCTCACAGTTGTCCCCTCCTCGTCCTCCTCCTCCTCCTCCTCCTCCTCCTCCTCCTCCTCCTCCTCCTCCTTCAGTCCTGCTTCTCTTGCTCCATCGCTGAGTCCAGCTGCGCGGGGGCATCCGGAGCGTAAACTTTCCAGACCCCGGAGGTCGTGTTCTTTGGCGCCGCGGACCCCCGGAGGTCTCGATCCCCTCCCCACGACCGACTTAGCATCCTGAGTCTGTTCTGACGGTCGCGGAGCCAGGTAATGATGGAGCGATAAAAAGGGACTGGCTCAAGGGGAGGAAACATCGCCCTGCAATCGGCGATGGGTCGGCGATAGGCCCTCGATAGCAAAACCGCACTGTCCTGGGCGGGGTGGGCTATCAAGCCTCTATCGGCGATGAATGGGCGATTGAGGGGTCGACGCATCCCCCCCTGAGCCTACACGTCGTTCGGTTCTAATCGTGCTCGTTTGTAAGTGTGCTCGCTTCTGATTGTTCCTGCCCCCCCAGTGGCCAGGAAGAGGCCCAGGACAGAACAGTTAGAAATGAAAGGACCTTGGCCCCCTAAAGAGTCAAAGAACTCCCGAAGAATTAGAGACGAACAATGCGCATCCAGGAGCAACTTTTTCTTTCCTCGCTGAGAACTCACCCAGCGAGCTGGCCGCCGGCAACGGCTGCCGGGAGACGCCGCCGACCTCCCAGGCGCGGCCCGAGAGGCGCCGCGGCGGCATCTGACTACCAGACCAGACCACCCCAACCCAACCCGAAGACCCGAGTTTCGGGCTGGGGGGGGGGTAAGGGTTCCACATGTGTTTTTGTCGATGTTTCCCGCACCCCCCCCCACTGGAAATCGAGGGATAATCTGAGCCGCCGTCGTCGTCGTCGTCGTCGTCGTCGTCGTCGTCGTCGTCGTCGTCGTCGTCGTCGTCGTCGTCGTCGTCGTCGGTTCGTCATTAACTCATTCGTCGGTCGTCGTCGTAATTATCCCGCTCGTCGACCGTTGGTTGTCCGTTGCCGTCGTCATCGTCCACTTCAGCAACCATAGAATCGGGAGCGCCCCGGATCGGCGGCACTGGCCGGAGGCCACTGCAATCGGAGCCTTCGGGTTGGGCTGGGCGTGGTTTGGTGGGTGGTGAGCAGTGGCCACGCTGGGGCCGATGTTGGCTAAGGACACCAACGGCGCTCAAGCAAGGAGCGCTCCACGCTCGCGCTACAGTGCGGTCACCGCCACGCCGTCGCGGCGCGCAGCCTGCCGCGGATCTCGCGGGGGGCCGGGGCTCCTGAAGAAAGAGCGGGCCCTCCAGAGGCCAAGAGAGAGCCCCACGAGTGCCTGGATTCTGCGGCGTCGGCCTAGCTTCCAGAAGCTTCCAGGGAGGAGGAAAAGGGGGGGAGGAGAAGGAAGAGGAAGAGGGTTCAAAGTAGAAGGATTCAACATAATGCCGACCACGCGGCACACATCACTTGACCCAACATCATCGATGAGAAAAAACACCAACACCGACGACCCTGAGAATCCAGCAACCCGTTCAACTCTCGGGTCGTGTCAAGGCCTGCCCTCCTCCCTTCAAGGAGAGCAGACCGCCAGCTGGAAGAAAAGGAGGAGGAGGAGGAGGAGGAGGAGGAGGAAACGGAGGAAACAGAACACGAGAAGGAGAAAGAGGAAGAGGCGGGGGGAAAAGGAGGAGGGGAAAGGAGGAAGAGCGTGGAGGAGGGGTGGTGGAGGACGGATGGATGGATGGAGGTGTTCCCAGAGAGGAGACGTTGAGGCTGCGGGCACGGCCCCTCGAGCGGGAAGCTGCGAGGCCGAGTGGGCGGCCGACGGCAGCCCTGCCACGTCGACCCAAGGAGAGGCGTGCCCTCTCGCGGGGGAGCGCGGGGCGGAAGGGGGAGAGCAGGAGGCCCAGAATACCGCCATGCTCGAATGCGACTCGCCGGCCTCCCAGTGAACGCGGGCACGCGACATCCCGAAGGGCGAACGCAGAGAGAGGAGGAGGAGGAGGAGGAGGAGGAGGAGGAGGAGGAGGAGGAGGAGGAGGACGCCTCGGATGACCTGTCATGCAACCAACTACGGGAGCATGGCGGAGGAGGAGGAGGCGGAGAGGCGGAGGCGGGGCGGAGGCGGAGGCGGAGGCGGAGGCGGAGGCGGAGGCGGAGGCGGAGGCGGAGGCGGAGGCGGAGGCGGAGGCGGAGGCGGAGGCGGAGGAGGAGGAGGAGGCGGAGGCGGAGGCGGAGGAGAGAGAGGGGAAGAGAGAGAGCCCTGGGCGTGCCCCCCTCCCAAGGAGGTTGCCAGCCCCCGCACACGGGCTCCAACCGCGCCCCAGGAGCCCGCGACGGGGCACCCCCCCGGAGCCACGCCTCCTCGGAGCCGGCCTCGGCCTCCAACGCTGGCAGGCCTGCCGGGGGCCCGGGCGCGCTCCTCGCCCAGGCCAGACCCAAGAGGCCTCCAAGACGCCCAAGATGGCCTCTAAAACGGCCCTGGAGCACCCCAAGAGGGCCCCAAGTCGGCTCAGAGAGGCCCCCTCAAAAACGGCTTCCGACGGCGTCAGACGAGCCAGGAGCCCACCAAGATGGCCGAAGTTGGCTCGAAGCTGGCCCAAGACGGCCCAAGAGGCCTCCAAGAGGGGACGCGGGCACGGGCCCACCACGCACAGGCTGGTGCGGCTCCCAAACTGAGGAGGGTGGCATAGGATATTTTTTGGGGGGGGCAACGGACCAATTAGTAGGGTTTGCGCTAGGACTCCTAGGGTGCAAGCCTATCTGGAGAACAGTGGGGCCCGGACACCCCTTTGGGCCCTGGCTGGGACCTGCTCGCCTCGGGTCCACCAGAACCGACCCCCGAGCAGCACACGAGCCTCCCGACCAGGAAAGCGATGGGGGGGCCCAGCTGATGGGCCCTGCCAGGACGCACCGACCTCGCGAACGCATCGGAATCCTTCTTGCCAGCACCTTTCTTGAAAGGGGACTCCTGACCCTGGCAGGGCCATCGGAGGCACCGCGCTCTCTCGAAGACGGTGGCACACTCGTCACAGGTTGTGCAAGCAACAGAGGCTGGAAGGAGCCTTGAGAACTGGAGACTCGCAGAGGCTGCTGCCTCCAAGAGGCCACGTTTGTCCACCGCCTGGCTGCGCAGGCGCAGGCGAAAGAGCGTTCCCGCCCTCGGCCGCAAGAGCGACCTGGACCGAAGGGGGAGCCTGGATCCCACGCGCGAGGCTGCCCCATGGGACCGCCAGCTCGGCCTCCGACGGAGCCTCGGGAGAGGTCCTAGTCAGCGCTCTGGCCCCTCGATAGTCATAGGCTTCCATGTCGCCATAGCGCGCCTCGGCCTGACCTTGAAACTCGGAGGAGCATCGGGCCAGAAAGACAAACAGCCTCTGGATGGGGATCGCCTCAGCAGACAGTCGGACTGCACTGGCGCCCCTTTTGGCTATGGCGTCTGGCTTGTGATTGCCCAGCCCCTCAAACTCAGCGAGCGTACCCTCGCGAGCGTCGGGCATGGAAGCGCGCGCCGGCACGCTCTTGAAGCGAGCGCCGCTTAGGCCTCCTAACTGCAGGGCGTTATTGCTCTAGAGGTGGGCTCCGGGATTGGCACAGCTGGCAGCGCGACGCCGGTCCTGCAGCACCCGAGCGCGCCAGCACGGTCGGCACACAGTGCGACTCTCCCGTGAGAAACATATGGCCGCAGCGAGGACCGCACGGCCCTGGCAGGCTGCTTCCGATGGGAGGGTTGTTAGGCAAACTTGTATTTTCCGCAACGACCGCGGGCTCATGACAGCGTTCGGCGGTGTAACAGCTCTGGCGCGGCAAAAGTAGTGCAAAATACACTACAAACCTGCACAAATGCCATGTTCAAGTTTCGTGCGAAACGGCCCAACATTGAGCACAGCGGTTCGGGTCCGAAACGGGAGGGTTGTTGGGCAAACCGTTCCAAACCGCCGTCCTGCAAAAAACACGACACCGCCGTAAATCGCTGCCCCCTCAACCCTGCCACTCGGGCCGAGGGGAACTCGAAGTCGAATCCGGAGCCGCCGCAGAACACGAGACCCCCATTGAAGGGCCAGAGGAGCCGACTGGCCCTCGACCTGGAACTCAGCACCTATGGGCCCCAGGGTCCCCCGGTCACCATCTGCCAGGGGTCAGGAAGGAGACCGCGCACAACACTCTGGCTCTGCACTTGGATCGGAGCCCCGCTGAGACAGGAGGCCGCCTGGCCGCCCTCGGGCGGGGCGCTGCCCTCGCGCCGCAGGGCTCTGGCTGGGCACCCGGCATGCCCGCGAAGCAAAAAGCCCCGCGCTCGCCACGCTGGAGCGACGAGGCAGCCCGCTCTGGCGCCGGTGAGACCCGATGGCGCGCCCTCGCGGGCCGCGCTTCTGCCTCGGACTCCGCCCCCCCGAGCCGCCCGCCGAACTAGACCCCCCCTCCGCCGCGGGTGGCCGCCGGCACAGCAGCTCATCCAATCGGCGCCAAAACTCGTCGCCTTCCCGAGCCCGTGCCGGCCCTACCTGGGCGAGCGAGCCTCGCTCTCTCCGCCCAAAAGGCTGGGGGCGGGCACCCCAGGAGAAGCCGCTCGCCTCCAGGGCGGCCCAGGGACCCTGGAACGAAACTCGATCCTGGCAGCCGCCGGGATCAACGCAGCAACGGGATCCTTGACCAGGGCCCATGGCTTAGGTTTCAACGCGGGATGCAGCCCAGCCGCAACGAGCAACTCCCAGACGGGACTACCGAGCATGCTTGACTGCGCGATCGAAACAGCCGTCTCGACGGAGTCGGCCGCCAGCTGCACTAGGGGAACTCGACGCCAAGCCCCCGAGCAACCATCGAAGCTCGGAAGCCGGGCAAGGGCTACTAAATCCGTGGCTGCTAAAATCGACCTCCGGGAAGTTGTCTTCGTCTTTCAAGGAAGAAGCTCGTTTACTGTTTCGCGTGCCGCGCCTCCTTCCGGGAAGTTGTGTTTTCCTTCCGGGAGGGCCGTTTTAGCAGCCACGGCTTTAGCAGCCCTCGCCCAGCGTTAAGTCGGGCCTGTCCCCCTACAGGGGGATTTTCGACGAAACATAATAAATTACCCCAGTGCGACCCTACCTGGAAGTTGGAGCCCCTAGGAAAGCAGCATTAGTTGCTATGCAATGCTATGCTATGCTATGCCATGCTATGCTGCGCTATGCTATGCTATGCTGTGCTGTGCTGTGCTGTGCTGTGCTGTGCTGTGCTGTGCTGCGCTATGCTATGCTATGCTATGCTGCGCTGTGCTATGCTAAGCTATGCTGCGCGATGCTACGCTATGCTATGCTATGCTGTACTCTGCTATGCTAAAGCTCAGCGACTGAGGTAAACCTGAGCTACGATGATGTTAAGCTAAGCTAAGCTATGATGAAATAAGCTAAATATATGAGATAAGCAACGCTAAGCTAAGGGGACGTAACTGGGGGAACCGCGGGGCGGATACTGGGGGAACCGCCCGGGGCGGGCCCCACTGCCCGGCCCTTTAAGCTTACCGGGTAAGAACCCTTCTAGGCAGAGCCTAGGTAGGGAAACAACTCAAAACAGATTCTGAATTGGTAAAAAAAAATTGTCACAAAAATCGTCCCCAGACTCTTGTTTCACTCTTTTTGCAGATTCCCCCTGCAGAGGGACAGGCCCGACTCAAGCCCAGCTGTCGACGAGCGGAGCCGAGCGAGGACCCCCCCAGGCAGGCCGCCCTCGGCCTCCACTGCGGCAGCCCCGGCGGATTCGAGGGTCTGCCCTTGAGTCGGGCCTGTCCCCCTACGGGGGGGCTTTTCGACGAGAAATAAAACATGCCCCAAAAATAATCCAAACATCGCCTGGGGACTTTTTTTTGTGTAGATGTTTGGCCCTTTGGGAGTTTTTTTTTTTGTTCCTCCATTTTTTGCCGAAGATCCCCCTGTAGGGGTAGGGGGCCACAGGCGAACCCCACCCCTACCCCCCCCCCCCCGCGATTTCTGAGGGGGAGGGGGGGGGGTCACTCCGCTCGGGACTGACAAGGGGAACGGGCCCGACTCGCGTCTCTGCCGCAGGGGCCGGGCCCGGCACGCCAGCGCTCCGCGGGCCCGGCGCCGCGGGGGCCCCCCCTCTGCAACAAGAGAGGCTCTGCCGCCGTCCGCGCGCCGGGCCCCCCCGTATGCGGCGGGAGCTCCCGGGCGGCCCCGGCCGCGGCGGCCGAGAGCGGGCGCGGCGCCCAGAGGCCAGGGCCTGGCCTCTGGGCGCCGCGCCCGCTCTCGGCCATTCCACTGACGGGAACCAACCCTTGAACCTCAAATGTCTCTAGCACAGGGCCTGGCTAGGCCAGGCTCGCCCCCCGGGATCCGTCGGCGGCACCACAATTGCCCGCCGGGTGGAGGCCACGGGAGAGCAGCCGCAGCAGGCAAAGCACTGCCCACGCTGAGAACAGGAGGCTGAGCCGAAGATGACCGCTGCGTCGGCCGCTGCCAAGACTGCAACCGTGCCTTTCTGGTCCCCGGGCCCGCCCACTGGCATGTCAAGACAATCCAAGACAATGGGAGTACCGCGAGTCCCTGGGGTCGCTGGCTGTGCGCCTGACGCCGCCGACGCTGTTGCCGCTGAGCTTGGAGTCGTCTGGCCTGCCCGCGGTCCCGATGCCGCTGAGCATATTTCCGCTGCCTCGTCCTTGTCACGCCTGCGGCGCTTGGACGCCAAGCGCTGGCGGAGCTTCGCTGCCTCCGCACGCAACTTCTGGATATTGTCGGCACTTGTCTGGATCGCCGCAAGCACCGTCGACTGGACCTCCTTGGCCACTGTTCGCCTTGAAGGCGAGCCAGTTCTGACTTCCGGTCTCATCGAGATCAAGCGAGTCCAAGTCCAAGCCTTCAGCGTCGACGATCTCAACCACGTCAGTACCCTCGCGTCGGAAGAGAAAGAGAGCAGGAGGAAAAGGGTGGGGAGGAGGGTGGTGGTGGAGAAGTATTGAGGAAGGAAGGACGGAGGGAGGAGCCGGGAGGAGGATGAGGAAGAGGAGGAGGACATCTCCGTGCTTCTGGAGTGTCCGTCTGCTCGTCCTGCTCCTGACCCACCTGTCTGGCCCCGTGTTCTCGGGTCAGCCCAGCCCCCAGGGCCTTGTCAAATAAGTTTTGGGGGACTCAATCAACGAGTCACCCAAGCGTGCCGCGGGCGCGTGGCGCCGCTGCTTGAAACGGCAACGGGCTCCCGACACTAGAGGGAACCTTGACCTTCCAAAGCGGCCAAACATGGCAGGCATGTGCCGGGGAAGTGGCAGGCGAGGGCGAGCCATCCCAAGGGGAATTGGAAGGGAAGAAACGGAGACCACGACCAAGACTAAACGCGGAAACGTCGGTGCCGATCTTGATCACCGTTCGTCTTGGTCAGCGTCAATTCGTGGATCCTCCTCGCAAATCGGCGACGGCGGACAAGGAACAGGACCAAGCTGGGCGTCGACACGATTCCGCGACATTTTGGTCAATGGTAGTCGTGTTGCTTCCCTCGAATAAAGAACACGCGTCACGCCTCGCCGCACCAGAGGGAGGGAAGCTCCCGGAGCGGGGAGCGGGAAGGAGGCTGGGGAAAGGCGCAAGGTCGGCCAACATGGAAATGTAGAGGTGCAGTGGCCCACAACCGCAAAGGCAGCTGGCCCGAAGCCAACAAAAAAGATGCCCGTCCTCTAGAAAAGACATGGGGCATAAACTGCGGTCGCGAGATCTTGGGGGCGAAGCAGCCAGGACCACTGTGGTTGCTGCAGAACCTCCACCCCGACCACCACTCCAGCTCTCTTGCTCCTCTCCGCCTCCGCCCCCTCTCTCGTCCTCGGCCGTTCTGTCGTGAGTCTCCGCCTCATCCTCCTCTCTATTTTCCTTCCTTCGTCCCTCCCACCTTCCGTTCCTCCACCTCCTCCCGCTCGTCTTCCCGGGCCCCACCCACATCCCCCGTCCCCCTCGCCCACGCCATTATCATCATCCCTCCTCCCTGCGTCTTGTATGTTTGTTGCTCTCTCTCTCTCTCTCTCTCTCTGTTACTCCTCCCGCATCCTGCACCTTGTCCCCCCGACCCATCTAGCACTCCGACTGATCCCGCGGAGAGGCGTACAAAACAGAAGCTCCGGTGCAGCGGGGCCAAACGTTAGGCGAGGCCTTGGCCCCTGACGCGGCTCGCAGCGCAATGAGGAGGCGGACGAGTGATGCGTAGCGAGCGGAAGGAATCGAAAAGCAAGAACCGGCATCACCAGAGCCCTTCGGAGCACCGCGCGGATTTCCTGGCTCGGCGCTGCGCTCCCCTTTTTTCGGCGGCGCGCGGAGCGCGGCGCCAGAAGCGCCGCCGGGGGGAGCCCCGCCGAGCCGAAACAGCCGCGCGGACCTCCCAACAGGCGCGTGCACTGCGGGGCTCTCACGTACCTGTTGAATCTGAAGGCGCCCCAGGACACACAAATAAATACACACAAATAAAAAGATTCCCCATATTTCCCCATATTTTCTAGGTTTCAGTCTTCCCCCCCACTTCCCATATTTTCCCATATTTTGTGGGGAATCGAGGATTAATTGTGTCTGTGTATTTCTTTTCCTTCTGAGAATCATTGACCTGCGGCTCCTGGATTTCGTCCAGAGGGCGCCGCGGTGCCCCCGTCTGAGCATCGTTTAACCGATCCCCAACCCCACCAGCGTGGGCTGGGCCCCACTGGCCGATTTACCCCCCTCGATGGGGATAAAGGCCGTTACCTTCGGGCTTCGAGGGGTGCATCCCCAACTGGGGGGGTAATTTGGTGGGGGTCTCGAAGAGGATGAACATGGGGATGAGGGTCGGCTCCTGGCTCCGATGCGGGAATGTATCCATGTTCACTGCCTGGAAACCAACGTCCTGGTGCCCCGGCTGGCGGCGGATATGGATATAGTTTGGCCCCAAGGGGCCCGAAAATATCCATATCCACCGCCTATGGAGGCACGCGAAGATCGACACCCCAGGCGGTGGTTATTGGAAAATTCCCGCCTCGGACTGGTTTTCGTCTAAAGGGCGTCGCGGTGCCCCCCGAAGCCACGATCCAGAGGCCACGATCCCGCATGAATTACGCCCCCCAAGCCACGACCCTTTGCAAATCACACCACATTCGCACCCCAAGGCCACGATCTCCTACAAGAGGCCCCGAAAGGCGCCCTTGACGCGCCCAAGAGGCCTCCAAGGAACCCAAAATATACCCCACGAGGCCCCAAGAGGCCCCAAAGAGGCGCCCAAACCGCCTCCAAGAGGTTCCCGAAAAGGCTCCCCACGACACCCCAACACATATACAAAAGGCCTCACACTCACGACCCAGGCACGGTGGCGAGATGTGCCGAAGGCCACTAGGATAGCGCCAACGTTTCAATATGCGTTGATGACTCCTATCCGCCCCCGCATGCTGTTCCCAGGTGCGCCAAGGCAGCGCCGAGACGCCGAGACGCGCCGAAACGACTCTGTCATATCTCCTTATGACAGAGAGGGGGCCGGCGGCAGAGGGGCGAATCCATTTTACTGATAATACAATACCCTGTAACAAAATCTACTACACGTGACCCAATATAATGTAATTCAATAAATGGCATAGGTTGAGAACTCATAGAACGCATTGTGACATATACTAAACGAACACATATATCATAGTAAGATAAAATGCACCGTCAGTCGGTAAGATGTGTGCGGGATACGAAGCCATATAATAGGATATGGTGAGTTATATGATTATGTGATGCGATACGGTACGACATGATAAATCAGAACGCAATGTCACATAATAATTGACATCCATGTCAAAAGGGGAAAGTAGTTAACACAACATGATGCAGTGTGCTGTACGAGTACATACTATGTTACCATATGGTATACGAGTAAGTAGTGGCACGACACATGTTTAGTATACACGTACTAGCCGAATACCAATAAAACATCATATAATAGGATATATGCTAAAATAAAATAGGTCGTGCTCCTCTCCTCCTTCTCCTCCTCCTCCTCCTCGTCCTCCTCCTCCTCCTCCCGCAGAGGCGTCCCGGGAGCGGGCCCCGAGTCAAAATACCACCCCCCTAGGGCGCATGTTCCTCGAGCGGGCACGCCCGAGATGCACTTCTTCCTCTTCCGGGAGCACGTCCCAAGTCAGAATATCACACTCCCGGGGCGCACTTTCTTCGAGCGGGCACACAAATGGATGCACTCCTCCTCCTCCTCCTCCTCCTCCTCCTCCTCCTCCTCTTCCTCCTCCTCCTCCTCCCTCCTCCTCCTCCTCCTGCTCCTCCTTCTCCTCCTCCTCCTTCTCCTCCTCCTCCTCATCCTCCGTTTCCTCCCCCCACTCCTAGCCCTTTCGATCAGGGTCGGCGGCACCGGCCGTCAGGCCTCTCCAATAAAATAGATCGTACAAAATGACAGAATACATGATATCTGATAACAATGCCATGCTTTCAATAATACGTCATACCATATACGATAACGAAACATGATATAATAACGAACCACATAAAAATGGAGTCTGCTATCGTATAATATGGTTTAATGCAATCCAACATGACATAAAATGGAACGATGAACTACAACATACACATACATACACATACAGGAAAAGGCACTGCACGAGAGAGAGAGAGAGGAGTGGAGAGACGAAGAAAGCGAGAGAGAATGATGCGACTCCGTGCCCCGTCTCCTCCTCCTCCTCCTCCTCCTCCTCCTCCTCCTCCTCCTCCTCCTCCTCCGCTATCCTCCTCCCCCTCCTCCTCCCCCTCCTCCTCCTTCTCCTCCTCCTCCTCCTCCTCTTCCTCCCCCCCCCTCCAGAAGTACCCAGCCGAAGGGATACCCATGCGGCGGCTGCTGGATGCGTCGGCGGGCTGGCCGGCAAGGGTCACATCCAGCGCCTGCCGGATGGGCGGGGGGGCCATCGTGCAATTACCCAGCCGGCGGGGTACCGATCCAGCGGTTGCTGGCACACAGAGGAAATCCCACCCGGCGCCCACCCAGGATACCAGGGGGCTGCTAGATTGGTAGATGGAGGGTACCCAGCGGGCGGGATGCACATCCGGCAGTTGCTGGATCCAGCTGGGGGGGGCCCCATGGATGGGTGCCCAGCCGGCGGGATACCCATCCGGCAGCTTCTGGAAGCGTATGGGGGTGGCTACAGAGGGGCCCCAGCAAGCGGGATTCCGATGCGGCGGCTGCTAGATGGCCAGAACACGGAAGGGGGGACCCACCGACGTGTACCCATCCAGCGGGGTACCCATGCCGCGGCTGCTGGACGGGTGCAAATGAGAGGCCCGCGAAGGGGCATCCACACGACGGGATACCCATCCAGCCGCTGGTGGCTGCTTCCGGGTCAGGTGCCCAGCCGGCGGGATACCCGTTCCGCGGATGCTTGGCAAGGGGAGCGGGCCCACCGACAGGCACCCTCACGGCGGGGTACTACTCCGGCGGTTGCTGGATGGGTTGAGGTGAGCCAGCGGACGGGTACCCAGCCAATGGGGTACCCGCCTGGCGGCTGCAGAGTAAGTCGAAGGAACCGTGATGGGGCACCCAAGTGGTTCGATTCCGACCTGGCATGGACGGGTAAGGGTGGGTAAATGGCGGGGTACTCACCTGGCAGAGTACCCGGACAGCGCTGGATGGGTATCCAGCTGGGCCGGCGGCGAAACTACAGTATCTTGTAACCGGTGAGGGCTGGAGAGCTCCTGATTTTGGCTGAAACGCCCAAATCGATGTTATTTCGGGTTGAAAATGGCTTTTGACGAAAAAACGAAAATCGATTTCAAATAGGGTTTAAATAGGGTGTCGGAATTCGGTTTGTTGGCCCTGCGAGGGCCTCCCGTTCGGATAATAGTTTTTGGGATAAGGTTGGGAGGCGGAGAAACATTGTGGAATCAATGGGGATGCTACGCTGTTTCTCATACATACCACTCGCATTCCAATTAATCGAAGCTCCTTACGCTGCTTATTTCACAATTGAGCACGAACCGTTTCTGCCTTGTGTCGGCCGTGATGTTAATAGAATGAGGTGTGCGGGGTTGCTCGTGAAGGGCACGTTTCGCATCGCAACGGGCAGCCGCGTGGTCTTTCGGGGCCAGGTGCTACTGTAAGCGTCGGGCGTTGACCATCAGAAGCGCAGCTTCGTTCTACATGGTTTGTCGTCGGACGCGGTCTCATGTTTTGCTTGGTTCACACGTGCTTCCTGTCGCGTTACATGCGCGGGGTCGAGATACATTTGCTCACGCGCCCGCCTCCGTTGAGGGCGGGGCCCAAGTGTGCCAGCATTGTCTCTTATGTTGTGAGAGGGCGGGTGGGAATGAACAAGCCCTGCGACTCGCTCTGTCGTCCTTCCTCCTCTCCCCTCCCCTGCCCTGACTCCACCCTCCTCCCCTCCCCTCTCTTCCCATTCCCTGTTCTTCCCTCCCCTTCCCTCCGTCCCTTCCTCCCTTCCCTTCCATCATCGATCCTTCCCTCCTTCCCTCCCTTCCTCCCCCCCGTCGTCGTCCTCCTCCCCCCCCCTTCCCAGCATCCATGTCCATCCTCCTTCTCATCCCCTTCCGTCTTCTTCCTCCTCGCCCCGTTCTCCTCCTCCTCCTCCTCCTCGTCCTCTTTCTCCTCCTCCTCCTCCTCATCCTCTTTCTCCCCCTCCTCCTCCTCTTCCCTTTCCTCCTCCTCCCTCTCCTCCCTCTCCTCGCCCCACCCTCTCCTCCGCCCCCTCCTTCTTCTGCTCCTTGACTGGGCAGGGCCGGCAACGCCACAGCATCATCGATCGGGCGGGGTCGGCCCCGTTGTTCTCGACCCCCTCCGTGCGTGCGCCGCTCGACCCGGCATCCTCCGATGTCCCTGGCACGGTGTTCGGCGCTGTCTTCGGTCACAGGGCCGAGGCTTCGGCATTCGATGCAAGCATTTGCTTGGGGGGGTCCTTCAAGCGCCGAGGCTTCTGGCCAAAACAAAGGTTTCGGACCCCATCCCGCTTACGTTCCAGGGCGAGGGCCAGTGCCACTCTCACCGCCATCGTTTCGTAGCTTGTGGTACCGTGTTGCTGCTTATCCCGTGTGCCCTTCGGCATCTCGTGCCAGACCCGCCAACTGTACCTCCAGTACATGTGCGTGCAAGCGGCGCTGGCGATGCGCCGCTGGAGCAGATTGTCGCCCAACGTCTCGGCACAGCCAGCCACATCGAGGGCAGCGACGGCGTCGACCCGAGCTTGCAGCAACTACAGGGCAGTTTTTAATACACAGGGTTTTCAAATACCTTAGTAATGCATAGTAGTATGCTTTGTATAACAAATAACATGTTCTAAATATATTAGATTACGTTATTTCATTATTACTGTTATTACTACTATAAACTATTATTGCAGTATTACATTATTACATTGTTTTTAAAACAAGTAACAGTGTTACATTATTATTGCTATGTTGAATACACTTTCTAATCAACAAACAAAGAATTTTAGTACATTAATAAGTTTTGATAAATGTATGCATGAAGTCATCGTTGTTTTTAGTACTGCATCCCTGCATCTTTTATACATGGTCCGCACGCGGAGCATGTATTAAAAACGGCACTGTAGAGGCCGATCCCGTGGAGCCGCCTCCTCGCGCTGACGCTGAGCCCGCCCCGGCAATCGTCCCTCGCGCCGCGGCCCCCTGTCCACCGACCCCCTGCGAGTTGGTCTTTCATCGGTGGTGGCGCAGAGATCCCATTGGCTATGAATGACATGGCGGCGCGCGTGGAGGGGGATTGTGTCAGCGCGAGGAGGTGGCTCCACAGGATCGGCCTCTATGACATCACCCAATAGTTGCTGCAAGCTCGGGTCGTCGCCGTCGCTGCCCTCGATGTGGCTGGCTGTGCCGAGACGTTGGGCGACAATCTGCTCCAGCGATTGCGCTTGGCACAACATCGCCACGCTCATTGATGGCCTCGGGGCCCTTCTGACGACGGATGCCGGCGATTGAGTTCCTGCCCCCTGCATGCGGGACGCCTGCGCGTGGACGCCTGCGTGGACGCCTGCGCGGGGGCGCGCGACGCGACGCCGTTCAGCTCGATTGCAGACTCGGCGGGGCAGGACTATTCAGTTGCGATGGATCGTTACATGTTCTATTCAGCCTGCGCCTTTCATATCGAGCGCCGTCGGGCTCTACACGCATGCAAGACAATTGCTCAATGCGTTGCTGCCACTGGCGGGGCAGCGCTACGGCATTCGGCGCACGCTTCCATGGACGAGACGCCGCTATACCAGAAGGCCCGTGGCTTCGAACAGATCACAGACGACATCATCGACGCAGAGAATGCAAGCGGCGAGGCGAATTGCATCATGACAGAGCTTGGTAAACCAGAGCAAGAGCCCCACGGCCAGGTGGTCGCTTACGAGTTGAAGCTTGGCGCTGTGTTCAGATTGCCTCCACGAGATGGCGACGCTGGTCCACAGTAGCTTCACATGATGGCGGAACTCCCCACCACGCTTACGAGCGTCGATCGGAAGACGGCAGAAATCTACGTGCACTTAGGTAGGATGCAGACCGCTTGTATTCATGATGAGCCCGGTGATTTCTTCCAGAGGTGCGATCGCACTTCGATGTCGGACGGTGACGCGGCCATCGCCAAGTCCGAACGGATGCTGGATCGAGTTGAAGAGGTCTCACACTGGAGGTGCAAGATCCATCTGCTGCAGGGCGCCCACGAGCATCTGATGTTAGCCAGTCGGTGGGGTCGTCGTTTGGTGGCGGCGCAGCGGTGCCTCAAGGCACGCTCGGTTGTTACCATGGTCGCGAACGGCGGCTACGACAGAACGGGCACCTTCGAGATGTACACGACCAATGCCGACGAGAACCCTGCAGAACGTCGGCACTGGGCATTGAAGTGGCATGTCGACGCCATTACCAACTTAGGTGTATGTCCATTTCCTCGGCCCCGCTGGACGAGGGCAGCAGAGAGCCCACGAGTCATCGGGCTGCTGGCGAACACCCACGATCTGTTGCAGGAGGCTTCCCCCATGCACGCAACGCGCCACCTCAAGACCAACGTGCCTGCAGACGTTGGCGGTGGTTTGTTGGCTCTTGCAGACGCGCATGCCCACGGGCATGAAGCAGACGGCGCTGGGCGCTTCGCCGATGCAGGTGCCAAAGATACCACAAGCATGGCAACGCATGTGAAGAGAGGCTTGGCCGCGTGCAGGGACGGCACGTTCGCCGCCAAGATGCTGTCGTTGACGATCCTCGTGAAACCGCAGCAGCACTTCATGTGCAGTTGTCTCGGCCTGGGTTCTGCTCGTGCTCTGGGGCGGGCTCATGCTCGCAATGCGGCCCTGGCATGCAGCGGCGTTGGATCCGGCGCAGGCTTGCCGCCGCACATCGAGGCGAACCTCGCGCTTTCCTTGGAAGAGCAATTCATGCAAGACATGAGCGACCTTTTGCAATCTGATCACAAATGGGCTGCGCTTCCCGTCGGTGGCGGGCGAGCCTGGACCTCTAGTTTGCTCGCCTTCCGTGTCATTGCCATTGCTGGTGCGGTCGTGACCGACGAGATCATCAGCATGCTCGAGGGTTTCCCATGGAATCTGCATGCCTTGGCCCAGCTGAGCGTGGAGACGGGGGGCGCCTCGCACATGACAGCTGGTTTGGAGGCGACGCCACCGTGCATGCACGACTCCTGGAATCGCGGCCTGATCGACCATTACTCGGACAAGGGCGGCATGGGCAGCGACGACGCTCTGGCGGACGTCGTAGCCCACGCAGCCGAAGCCGAGAGCGAGAACAGCAGGCGCGAGCATATCCACGCGTGCGTTCGACGAACAGCCGCGGTCGGATCCTGCCAGACACACCCTTTGAATTTCCAGACGGCCAGCAGTAAGAATTCACAGGAATATGAAACGATGGCACGCCTCGGGCAGCGAGGTGCAGGTCCCCCCATATGAGAATCGCTGGGGGAGGCGGTGGCCAGCGCGCTTACATCAGTGAGCAGATCAGAGCTGGTCGGCGAGGCGTTGGGCTTCGAGAGCTCAACCGCGAGCACCGCGAAGAGCTCAGTAAGGCGGAGCGCCGACTCTACCAGGAGAGGGGCGCCGAGGGGACAGTATCGAGACGGCACGGCCAGCAATATCCCTTCGGAGTCCCAAAGGACCGTTTTGCCAAGAGGGCGCGAAGGGATGCTAACCAGGCGCTCCTTGATCGCGAGCGCCGTGCTGTTGAACAGACCTATTTCGATAATGCGAGTGCTTCCGAATCGTCGTCTTCGGCGTCGGTGGCCTTGGAGCCCGCCATTGCCATGCCTGGTTCGTCTTCGACAGATGCTTCATCAGTGATTTCCGACGTGACTCGTCAACGTCGGATTGCGATTGTTGCTTCAAACGCTGAGAACATACAACAACGCTTGAATTACAAGTCCAAATTTTCGGATACAGCAAAACGTGACATTGCTGAGCGTATTGAAGTGGACGGGTTCAAGGATTCTGCATTTGGTGTCACGCCAGCAACGGCGTCTTTGACGATAGTGGAATACGTGAGTTCGCATACGTTTCACTAGGCCCGACGGGTGGCGCCCCTAAAAGCACCCCACAAGATTAGGCGCATGATCAAGGCAGAAACCAGCTGCTTCGCCGAGCTGATTGCGAAGCCTTGCCGCGTCTACCACCACCGCAGGCGCGATGCTTCCAGGCTGGCCTCTGCATGCGCGGCGACAGCGGCGGATTGGTCGACACGTTTGTCAAGCACCGGGAGGGAGCGGTGAGGATGCAGTTCCCCAGCGGTCCCGAGCGCAACCTTCTCAAAGGGGCCAACTTCTGCCAGGTCTCAGTCGGCACGCATGAGCTTCCAGATGCTCACGGCGGCGACGCCGCTGATGCTCCAGGGCAAGTTGTTCTCGTTGAGGAATGGAGCTGCATCGCCTTCCAATGCCTTAAACCGTGGAAGGCGGTGGTCATGCCTGCATCCACGCCTGGGAGCGCTAGCGACGTGGGGGCCACGATCACTATGGAGCCGAAGTGGTTGAGGCGCCATGTTTACTTCAAGGAGCTTCTGGACATGTATGGTACTGATGTTCAATGGTCTATCCAGTTCTATCAGCTCCAGCAGTCTGCTGCGCTGAAGGCCGCTTTTGTTCCAGCAGTGCAAGTGGCCAGGCGTCTCGACGGTGATGTTGTGTCCTTCTGGCGCGGTGAGGATGACATTGGCAAGCTTGCCAATTTCCTCCATCGACGGGCTCGCAGAGACCGCGAGGGAGGGCGACCAGGCGGCGATGGCGACGACGACGACGGTGGAGGTGGTCATGATGCAGGCGAGGACGTCCAGGACGACGAACACATCGGCGACGAGGTGCGCACCCATGACGACGTCGATGATCTAATGGCAGACGCAGTCAGGCTTGACGGCGACGGCGGAGAGTCTGGGGATGAGAGTGTCGTCGACCACCTCAGTGCCATCGAGGGCCCCCCGACCCCGGTGACGTCAGATGATGACATCGAGGTGGAGCCCCACGTTGGCGATGTTGGCCCGCCAGACGATGGAGGCATACCTGCTCACAAGCAACCTGGTGCAGCTGACATCACGGCCCACTTTCCCAAAGGTGTCATCACTCTGCACTTGCATCCGAAGGCTCGTTTCGTGGCGACGTGCCAGTGCGGGCATGTCAAGTGCTCTCAAGAGCGAAGTGCCGTGGGCGGGGCTCAGCCTGCCCAAGGGCGGCCCCTGAGGTTCTTGGCAGCGTTCTTGGAGGACGGCCCTAACCACCACTCGAAGGCTGCTCACGTGGCCAATGCGGTCTACAGCCATGCTACTCGCTTAGCTGCGCGGCACCGTTTGATGGCCAGTGTGAATCCTGACGCGCAGGAGCTGCTGCGCTTAGAGAGGCCCCACGTGCCAGACGAGCCCCCCGAGCCGCCCCACCAGCCAAAGTTCTTGGCCGCATGGCATTTCGACGCGAAGCCAGCCTTTGACAATTTGCTTGTCGAGTGATACGTCACACAATCACCTTCTGATAGGTGTGCCTGGAATGCAATCGTACATTGATGATCCAGACTGTGGTGCCTTCATCTGTTGACATGTCTTAGATACGAGTGCGCTTCGCACGAACCCCTGTCTCCGCCGCGGCCATGCTGAAACCTTGGATTATTTATCAAATCGGTCCCACGAGATGCTCCGTAACAACATCGGAATACATCGCGGGTCTGCCATTGCACCACCCGCAGTGCCTTGAGGCACGCTGGAGTGCTTAAGACGTCTTTGCATGGGGAGGGGGAGGGGAGCTGGGGGAGGGAGGGGGGGCTTTGAGGAGGGAGGGGGTGCCAGGCATTATGTGCCATACGCGCGCGGAGGGCCATCATGCAGGGAGGGATGGGCGGGCAGCGGTTCGCGGCCGCATGGGGAGCTCCACCGAAGAAGACACCTATACGACCACCCTCTGGGTGATAAGGAGGTTGCGTGTGCGTGTGTGTGTGTGTGTGCGTGTGTGTGTGCGTGTGCGTGTGGGGGGGGGGTGGGCGACATCTGACTCGATCGATCTCACTATCGATCTCACTCAAAGGGACACCACAGGGGCGCCACGAGACCTACGCACAAATGCTCTAAGGCTTTTCACATGGCCCCCCGCGCCAGCCTCCGGTGGCCCAGGGTTCCCCCATAGCGTGTCCAAGCGGCCCCGATGGAGACCTCGGGAACCCCACTTGCATGACCTTGCATTGCGTTGGCTAGCGGTTCCGTGTGAAACCAGCGTTGCACGTGCATTGTATCGTTGGCTGCGTTGCTTGGCCGCGCTGCAGCGTTGCAGCGTTGTTGCGTTGCCAATCCCCCTGGGCTTCGCTTGATGCAGCGTTGCAGATGGCGTGGCAGACTCGCGCCTTATGAAAATCACATGGCAACGAACATATGGCCACGCAAGCGCGTAGCGTTTAACAGCGCTAGCTCGACCGCGTGCAAACTATGTGGGAGTGCGCATCGCGTGTTCAAAAAGATAATTAAACATCTGGTCGATCGCAGTGCAAACCATCGCCTTGACATATCCATGCGCGCGCGTGTTGCGCGCATGGGGTGCCGATGCGTTGGGACGCGCCGCGTCCGCCCAAAGCAGCAGAACAACCAGCAACCCATGTCAGACAAACAGCAGAACAACAAACACGCCATAACAGACAAACACCACACCACAGCAAACCATGACAAGCAACCATGACCAACAAACCACGACAAACAAACCATGCCAAGCAAACCATGGCAAACAAACCATGACAAACCATGCCATACACAGCTGAACAACAAACAAACCATGGCAAGTCACACCAGGGACATAGGGCATCACCACCTGGCAGGCACAAATCGAGCACCAGAAGCACATATAGTTAAACATCTTGTCGAGTGCGCGCGCAGAGGCCCCCAGAGCGAACCGAACGCCCGAGACGATGCGCAATGCGGAATGCCACTCAGATGCCCGTAATGCGCGATCTAATTCGCGCCCGCGCTCGCCTTGGCGAATCGCAACCGAGCGATCGCCCGCGCCCACGCACGAACCTAACTTCGAGCGATTTAAGGCGATCGCACGGACGCGCGCCGACGGCTCAGCCAGTATATAGCATGCGCTCAGCGAAGGCCCCAAGCCATCTCGCAACGCGAACCCCAGCCCAGCCCATGCTCATGTTCGGACGGCGCGACAGGCCCCGAGCGATAGTGCTCGCGCGCCGTGGCACCACGCCGCGCGGGAACGAGGGCGGCGCACATGTTTGGATGCATACGCCATTGTCGTCGGCCAAAGAATCACCGCGGGGAATTGCCAGTTTTCGCCGCCATCTGGCATGCGGAACCGCCGCCGCATGGCACGCGCAATTCGCGCGCCAGCGCTGCCCCGAACAGACGCAGTCACAGCGTTGGGCAACTGCCATGGGACTGCGGTCGCCCTTCGCCGCTCGCCACGCGCCCAGCGCGATCGCCGAGGCCGTTCGCGCTTGACGCGCGCTTGAGTAGACAGGCTGTGGCGATGAAGAAGCGCGCCGCGAGCGCCCCAATGGCGCCTCCCTGTCGCCCTCGGGGGGCGCACGCGCATGTCGTGCATGCGTGCACGCGGTGGGGGCGTCGGCAGTGGCGGGGCGGTCGAGGCGCGCGGCGGCGGCGGCGGCGGCGCGCATCGGGGCAGATGGGCGAGGGGGAATTACCAAGCGGCGATGCCAACCCGTGCTTGGCGGGGGGGAGGGGGAAGGGGGGTGTTGGCGGGAAAGTTGGGCGGCGCGCTCGGGTGCGCGTGCGTCTGGGGATGGAGGCTGAAGTGTCGCGCTGCACTTGGCGCGTGCGCCCATCGAACGTCGGCGAGTGTGGCTGGCGCGGCAAATCGACATGGCGTGCGGGGCACGACAGAACAGCGCGCGCGCTGTTCGCGGGCCGGGCGCCGCCGCGGGCATCGTTGGCGCGCAGCGCGGGCGCGACAAAGGCGGGCTGCCATGGTGGCTGCCACGGTCGGCGTGGAACTGCGCGACTCGCAGCTCCGCGACGGCCAGGTCACGGCTTGCGCTGCAGCGCGGCATGATGCCCCCCTCTCCCTCGGGCGCGCGCCGCTGTAGAACGGCCGCCGCAACGAGTTCAGAGATCTCTTTCGCGGTCGGGGCGGGTTGCGGGGCATCGCGCCAAGGACACGCGCGCGCTGCGCACTTGGGCGGCGCCGCAGACACATGAACGACGCAACGAAGTACAGCCTTGCCAGCGTTGGCGCCGCGCCCCCACGCATCGTCTGATTGGTGGTCGCGTCGCGATGGCAGCGCGGGCCCATGCAGCCCTGGGCCCGCCTGGGGCGTCTTGCGTAGACTCGGCGAAGCGGCCAACGGCAATGCTCGGGCGGTCGGTGCTACGTTTCCAATGGGGAACGGGGCAAGGGCGTTGATCTCCACATTGCCGCGGGCATTGTTGAGCATGGGCGTAGGCCAAAGCGGCGCCGGGGAAATTTGGCCGGCTGGCGTCGGCGCCCAGCTCGGGTTTCGGTGCCGGGCTTAGTTTTCCAGTCGCCAGCGTGACCGCTCCCGCGCCTGAGCTCGCCAGCGGCCTTGGGCGTGGGCCAGAGTCCCCAGCCTGACTGGAGAAGCGCTCATATCGGTCTGCCGCCGAGGCCCGGGCGTCGACGAGCGTTTGGTTGCGGGCGCAGGTCTGCGCTGGGCCCTGCGTTCGGGCCCGAGCTGCAGCAAGAGCACGGGCGTGGACTTGCACTTCCAGGCGCGCGCAGTCTAGCGGTCGGCCTTGACTCGCGCGCGCGCTGACACTGCGTTCTTTCACTTGGGGCAAGCGGTTCGCAGCGCGCTTTGGTCTGGTCTTGGGATCGAGCGCGGTCGTCTAGATTGTTGCTTGCGCGTGGCGCCACATTGAGTCGGACATGAGCGGCGGGGCGGGCATGTGGTAGGGATGGCGCGCGCATTGCGCACGCGCGTTTGCTTTTGGGCCGGGGGCTGCCGTCGGCTCGGTTCTGGACGCAGGCCACGAAGTGGTGCGCTAAGCCAGGCTTACATATCCTCTTCGGTGCGCACGCGGGCTGCAGCTGGGCCTCGGCGTCCACCTTCGGCTTCGCGTTGCGCGCAGACTTAGGAAGTCTGTTTTGACGCATGCAGGCGCGAGCGCCGTCCGTTGCGCATTGGCTTGGTCACCTCGATCGTGCGCGATTGCTCGGGCAAGCGGCGGCCGCGCTAATGCGCGCCCATGCCAGCTTGGGCGTCGGCGTCGGCTTGGCCGAGGGCCCGAGTGCCAAGTTTCGTTTGGGCGGGCCCGTCGGCCGACGTCGGGCATAGACGTCGAGCGATTGTCAATGTGGCGTGTAGTTGGTCGTGGGCCAGGGCGAGGGCGCAGTTCTCTGCCCGCGGGCATTGGCGCGCTGCGCTGGCATCGCGGATGGCCGAGCCGAGCGCGTGCTAAATTTGATGGGGCGGGCCAGGCGACCCGTTGCTAAAATGTTATGTCGGGTCGGGGCTAGCTCGCGCGGTGCAGCGTGCGCGTCGGCGCCCTTTGGCGTCGCCGTATTGCGCTTGTTCGAGAAAGTCATTGCACGCCTACTGTGCACCACCTACGCATGTTGTCCCCGCGCGTTCTGCGCGCATGGCTTTCGCGCCTGATGTAGTTCGCGCGGTTTGTCACGACAGCGTAATATTCGCCAGCGTTGCAACGACTGTCATGACCCACATACAGTGCCAAAAGGGTACTATGTATGTTGGGTCCAGAGCTAACAATACTCATGATTATGTTTATACATCTGCGCGCTTGTCTTATAGGTTGACAATGCATCCTTGACTTTCCCAGCCCACCCAGTGTTTACATATCAAGCTAGCGTTGGCAAGCGTGCAAATAATTGATGTAGCGCGCGGGGAAGGGGGCGCGTCGCGCCTCAGGACTGAGTTGTAGGCGCCGTCGCGTTCACGGCGTGCACAAGAAAAGGTTTGTCCTGACAGTATGAGAATATACGGCTGCGGCTCTCGTGTGGGAATTTTAGAGACGAGGGTCAACAACCCGCGCGTGGTCTTGCATTAACGGGTCGCCCTGTCAACGCACCAACATAAATAATTCTCACCGGAAGGGTCCGCGCCCCTGTTGCCCGTGCCATAACACGCCGGCGTCTCCTCTTCAGCGTTCAAGTCCCAGAAGGCCTTCCATGGGCACCCCGAGGCATGGCGCAGACCATATGGATGCCTTGCTGGCCTCTTCTGTCAGGCTCTTCGCCCCCAGCTTCCCCCTCTTGCTGCCGTCGCAGCCACTTGGGGTCAGGGGCCCCGAAAGCCTTGTTTGTCGCAGCAACGCGGCTTTTTGTCCCCGCGCCCTTTCGCTCGCGCGCGAGATGGGCAAGAAGGGCCGCGCAAACGGCGCGACGGCCGAGCCTCGGCCCGAGTCGCCCGCGCGCGCCGCCCCTGCAGCCAAACGCGCCAACAAGTCAGACCGCGACCAGCCGTCTGGAGAAGCTCGATGCAGCACTGACGACCCCCCAGCTGAGAAGGCGAGGAAAGTCGCCGCCAAGGCGGCCGGCGGCGGCATCTGCGGGATGGCCCACAGGCAGCGCACGATGGATCACGCGACTCGTTGCTCGAATTGCGGAGAGACCGCCGATCAGGCGCCCCCCTTCTCGCAATGGGACGACTTGCGCGGGCGGTGCCACGAGGGCGACCCCGTCGCGGAGGGCCTCGACAAAGCGCGCAATCTGGCACGCAAGACTGGCGGTGACCCCCCGCAGAAAAGCGAGCACGACGAGGTCAGCACCCCGGCGATGCTCTTCGAGGACACGGCGCAGTCGCCCAGGGCGTCGAGGCTCAAGGACATCTACCATAGCGATCCGTTCAAGATTGGTTTCAAGCAGGCCAGCATTACCGATCAGGCTGGCAACGCGCGTTTGAGGTTCGCGCAGGTCACCCCACGGCTGCCCCACACCAGCGCGAACGTAGTTCGTCGCAGGGTCATCGGGCACAGTCAGACCATCTTGTCCGACGACCAGATGCTCTGGAGCGGCCATGCCAAACTTCGTTATGGCGCACTCGTCGACCAGAAGTGCACCGAAGGCCATCATCAACGCGCCGACGCACGAGGAGGTTCTGGACATGGCGCAGACGTTCAGGACGGGGCAGGACATTGCTCAGGCGAACAAAGAGATCCTGGAGGGCCCGCGCGCCGAGAGGTCGCCCCCTACTCTCGGCAGAGGCGAGCCCGATGGTCCAGCTCCTGCAGCACCTACGCTTGGCGATATGGGGCCGCCCACGGCGCCCCCGAGGCGAGGCTCGACACCTATCGCCGTCAGGGCCCCCGAGGCCAAGACGGGCTATGCGGCGTCGGTCGCGACAGGAACCCCCGCGGCCAGCGCGGCGGGCTCGTCTTCCGAGGTGGAAGAGGATGAGACGATGAGCAAGCTAAGGTGCGAGGTCTAGTTGATTGCATTCTTGCGCGGATACCGACGCAATTTGCACCTCGCTATCGGGTCGGACATCATTTTTGGCACCTGAGCATGGGTCGAGCACGTCGAGGGTTGTCGCGTCGCCCAATTTGCCCAGGGCCCCCCTTTGACTCGGGAGTTCCCCGGGCGATCCGGATGTCGACGCCGCGCCCCCGCGGTCGAATCTGTCGGAAGGGGGAGAAGAAAGCAGGCGACCCGGGGCCATGGACGCGGCGGCCATGAACAGAGATGACCCCGAGGCCTCGCGTAAGGACTTGGACAAAGAATCCGCGGAGATTCCTCCCAGCTTCCAGGGGGGGCTCTAGGGTCGGGCCAGCGTCGATTGGAAGGGCGCGAGTGACTTCGGATCGAACGCCAACCGCGTCGCGGCGTTGGCCCCGCCGCGGCCCCCCGAGGACAGGTCGGCGCACGTGGAAGACCCCGAGAAGATCACTTGCTTGACCCCCGCGCCGTCGGAGATGACTCTGGCGCCGATCGAGAGGGCGAACTTGTTCAAGGACGCGGTCGTCAAGATCGTCACCGTAGCCTACCTCCATGGGGGCAGCAACATGCTCTCCGAAACGATGAACGCGGTCAAGGACATGATCGCCGCGATCAAGGGCATGCCCGCGTCGTGCGAGGTCGAGATCAACAATGCGAGCAGCAACGCGATGCAAGCGCTGAAGCTCTTGAACACCATCGGCGGGGCCGAGGTCGACACGTTGGCCTTGGCGCAGGCCGACAAGTTCGTCAAGGCAAAGGCACTACGCTTGAGGGTCCCTTCATGGTCCGAGCGGTTGATCCAGTACTTGAGATATTCGCCATCGCTGATGCACTGGGCCCCATCATCAAGGACGACCGGAGGTCATTCGCAGAGCAGCCGAATTACATGGCGCTGACCCTGCAGTGCACCCACGGCGTCACTAAGATCGACAAGGAATTGCCACCGTCCGAAGTCTCGTCCTACACCATCTGGCTTAAGGGAGTCGCCGACGCATTCGTGACCTCGTCGGCGCAATTCTGGCCTCAAGGTCACGCGCTCCCATAATCGCATGTAGACGCAGAGGCAGTCGTGAAGACGGCGTCGAAGGCCTTCGGGTCGAACGCTTCTCGGCAGCAGCTCGCCCGCACCTTGCGCGGCCAGCGGTCGGGGGGCCATGGGCGCTCGCTCTGGGGGAAGTGCATCGTGAACATCGGCACCTATAACGCCAAGAGCGCGCAGTTCGTTGCCGCGAACTTCGGGGAGATCGAGGGGTTTCGATCCCGCCCCGGGGATTCAGTTGCAATGGTTTCGCGAGGTCACTGGGTCTGCGTGGGTTGCATACTGGGGAATAGAGGCGCCTGGGCATCGATCCACGGCAACGCCGACTTCGACGCCGCCTGGAAGTGGGTCGATTGCGCGCCCCTTTGGTTTAAGCCAACGGAAATCCTGGGCCCCAATTGCCGTTGGAAGTCGTTCCGCCAATTCCTCGACAAAGTGAAGGTCTACTTCGATCTGGTGAAATCGCATGATGAGATTCGCGGGGAGAGCGGCGTTCTCAAGGACCACCTCGCCGAGGCCCCCGCGCCAGCTGCGGGCGCCTTCCGGGGTCTGCTCGAACAGGCCTTGAAGGGGAAGAACGCAAACAATGGCATTGAGGCGGAGCTCATCGACGACGCGCGCGTCGAGGGCTTCGAGGCCGCCGCGCAAGAGCTCAAGACGCGCATTTTCCTTCAGATCTCAGGTGCTGACCTGCAGGCGCCCGACGAGAAATCCAACGACTTCACCTTGAGCAAGATCCAGGGCGGGCCTGTGGACAAGATGTGGTCCGAGGGCTTGGCTGCTACTGCCAGCGTCGAGGACGCCATCAGATTGTTCGAGAAGACGCTCTTCCCGCGATTTCCTCTGACAACTACAAGGAGGAGGTTGGCCGCAAGTTCCGGCAGCTGGAGGCCCTCACTGCCACGGAGCAGAGGTTCGACATGACGTTGCCAGCTGAGAAGAAACCCGGGGCGATGACCCTCATCTGCAACCGCGCAGCCCAGACGCTGTGCGAGTACGAAGCTCTGGGGGGCATCAAGGAGGTGGGCAACAACGTAGTTGCCGCGAAGATATTCATGATGACGGTCGTTGCGAACACGCAGGAGTGGAAGGTCACGACATTGATCGAGCCATTCGTTGATGGCACTCCTGTATGAGTCGCTATTTCGGCACATCGCCGAAGCTGTGCCTCCCCTGCGGCTCTGGAAACATTGCGGCCTCCGTTGGTTGCACTTCGTCTCATCCATTCGTCCTTTTGTGTTGCGGCCAGGGTCCGCGAGTGTTTGACAAGTAAGGCTCCATACATATTTTTATACATATATGTAACTATATATACATGTATATGTTTATAGCTGCCTTCGGCCTATTCCGTCGCCGTGCTTGGGTTGTGGGTAAAATGCCTTCGGGATGGTCGATTGGGCGTCTTGGGGTATCTCGCCGTGGCGTCTTGGATGTTTCGTCGAAGCCTCCGTTGGTTGTCGCCCGACTTGTGCCTGCAAGGTAATGGTGCCCTATGGCCCTGTTGTGGCTTGTTACGGTTTGTTCGTTGTTATGCCGTCTGTCTGTGATGGTTTGTTGGTCATAGTGTGTTTGTCATAGTTTGTTTGACATGGTTTGTTTCTCATGGTTTGTTTGTGATGGTTTGCTGTGGTGTGGTGTTTGTCGGTCATGGTGTGTTTATTGTTCTGCTGTATGCCTGGCATGGTTTGTCTGTTGTTCTGCCGCTTTAGGCCAACGCGCCCCAACACATTGGCACCCTATGCGCGCGAACGCGTTGCCATCACGCGCCTGCGCGGCCTGCTGGGGGCGGCCGACATCACCGATGCATCGCCGTCGAAATAGCATGCGCCTCGCCTGAAGGGGCCGCGCCATGCACGCACAAATCGGTCAGTTGTGGCCCGATGGTTGCGGGATGGTGGTCTGATGCTTGCTGTGATAATAGAGCCCGGGGGTATGTGTAGGTGATTTCGGTCAACGGGACTCGGGATACATGCAGATTGAAACGCCACCTGCGCAGCTCAAGGGATAAGCCTGAGGGGCTTAAAGCCTGGGGGTCATGTGTAGCCTGATGGGGTCTATGTGTTGATACGGGGTTTTCTCGCCGTGACGTGTGGCCTTGTATGGGTTTTACACACAGTATGTTACACCGTTGTCGCTCTTCCTGGGCGAGTGCTGTTGCTGCCGTCCCGATCCCGAAGGAAGGTGGCTATCCCATGTAAGACCCACCAGGAATATTTGGGACCCACGAATAAGATTTAGGAACATGCGTTGATGGGGCACCCACAAGCAAGGTCCAGGATGTATGCATCGCTGTATGGTTTATATGCATTGGAGGCCGCTGACCTCCTAATATGAGGGGGTGCTTGTCTTGGGCCGCCGAAGATAACTAAAAACAAGTCTCCTGGGACAAAGCAGAAAACGCCACAGCAAATTTCAACAGAGTCGGTCCTTCAGAAAACAATGCCCATCCGACCTCGAATGTATTTTAAACCTGTATCCATGTTGTGGCGATAACTTATGGTTACCCTATTTAAAATCGTGTTTGGAAAACCCAGGAAGTTTGATCTGTCCACCGCTCACAAGTTACAAACAGTATCCACATCGGGGCGCCACGGTTGAAGATTGCATGTCTCACAAACCTGCGATTCAAATGTAACATATGGCAATTCCAACCACTTCGGTTTGAACCTTCCCCGTCACCCGTTTCGAAAAGTACATGCGGTGCGCAGGCGATCTAATAAGGGTTGCAACAACCCGTGGCACATAACACCATGCGAACAACACACGCGCACGCAAGCCGACAACATTCGTAAACCATTGGTTTCCGGATCCGTACAGCAAAATATGCTCGTTCAAAACATACAAAGAAATTCAAATCACGGCACGCAAACGCATGTTTGCTTGTACCATATGAGTGCGAAAGGGGTGTCCTGTCATCGGCTTGGACATCGCCCATATGAGTTCATACTATCCCAATCGAACAAGCATCGCCCCCCCACCCACCCGAAGAGGACAACCCAAAAAAACGCATCCGTCAAAAAGATCGGATGCGCGCGCACTCGTGCATGCTAACATATTACAATTCTAAAATACATATGGCATAAGCACTCAACCAAGTCCACGCGCGCTCACACGCCGAAACCGAAGTAACACACAGGCGTTGCAAACAACACTTTTAACATATGTATATATGTATACATACATACATGCATAAATACACATGTGCGTGCTGCTATATCGTTGGCATTGTATATTGGGAAATATAAATGTGTAATATAATAGATTTGTATATACAATGTAAATATATAATGTATATAAAACATTGTTATGCACACTAGACATCATATGTATATATATATATGTAAATATATGTATAAGTATGGCGACGCGCCCGAGCCCCACGCGACGCGCGGCTGGAGGAGCTGGAAAGACCCGGTTTGAATTAATAGCGCGGCGAAGGCGTATCATCATCAGGCGAGGGGCGAAGGGTCTCACTTCGCGCGCGTGGCTGGATCTAGGGGGTCGGCGGGCGGGGGCCTCGTTGCGGCCCACATTCGGGGGCCACGTTCGGGGGCCACTCCTGGGAGGCACGCGTTTGGGGGCCACGCGTGGGGGCCACATTTAGGGGCGTCCAGTTTCGCCCGCGCCCCCGCCCCTCGCTCTCATCCGCAAACGCGGGGTGCTACGCACTTGCGGATAAAAAAATCCTCGTAGTGATAAGAGACGCAGGAGTCTCGCGAGCTGCGCGACTCGCAGGATGACGATCGATTCTAAAAGGCTCGAGGAAGAAAATCTACACGAAAATGGCAAGGACTGAGGGGAGAACGCAAGACGGGGAACTGAAATGTGATCGAGGAAGCAGCGACAGGAACTGCCGGAAGCAAGGGGGGGACAACGACAGAGGGGCACAGGAAAGAGAAGGACGATGTTTCGAGGCATGTTTGCTAGCAGTTATAATCAGCGCGGAACAACGCGAGGCCGAGCTGCGCCGCCAGCTGCTCGGTCTCCCCCCAGCATTCGTCAGCGCGGGTAGAACCAGCGCGCAAGCGCGCGGCGAAGTCCGCAGGCAGCCCGCGACGAAGGAACTGCCGCCCCTGGCCCCGGATCAGCACGAGATGGTCGACCTTCGTGGCCTTGGAAAGCATCGCGAAGAACGTAGAGATGTACCCACATGTTGTCCACGCCGTCATCGTATTTGCACCCTGCGTCGTCGATGGTTCCGTCGCCACGCACGGGTATGGCGCCACTGCGCTGGGCCCGCCCAGCAGCCCTCAAATGTGGGGACGACCAACGGGATGACGAGGCCGACCCTGCATCGGCGGTGCGGCGCCACTCCGGTGGTCCCCCCAGCTGCCTTGAAAAGACAAGGCAATTTTGCACCTCGCACCCCCCCCCCAAGGATGGCGATGTCTGATCTGAATCTGCGCTCGGCACCCACTACGCTGGCCCTCTCAGCAGTCCTCGAAAAGTGGTGGCACTTCCGCAAATGGCAACCACCCAGGGATGGCGAGGTCCATTTTGGGTTTGCGCTCGGTACCCACTGTACTGCCCCCCCCCCCATCCAGCGTCCGCCGAAAGCGGACACAATGTCGCCCAGGGACGGCGAAGTCTAATCTGGGTTTGCGCCCTGTACCCAGTACGCCAGCCCTGTTCTGCAACCCGCGCGTGCGGCGATAGTCTCGCACACCGCAGCCCCACAGGGATTGCGAGGAATAATATGATATGTTTTCGGTACCCACGCCTGCGTTCGTTATCCACTAAATCCACGTGCGCTCCCAACTGCCCTCGAAATTGGCACAATTCACAACTCGCAACCCCCAAGGATGGCGAGGCAGGAGGCACGTAGGAGGCAAAGAAAGAAGAAGGGGCGCAGGAGGAAATAGGACTGGAGAGCGCAGCGCTCTATTCAAAACGGCAACCTAACGCAGGAGGGTCCGGAATCAAACACCACATTGATTGCGCGCACTGCATGGTATCATGGAAAAGCATAATAGCTTAGCAACAGGCCCAACACTTGCATTCTCATTTCACCACGCGGTCATCCCCCTTGATCTAGCATGCGGCCGGAGAACACATCCAAACCAAATAATACCAGGCGGTTCGCAAACGCGCGCCGCCACAAGCACGTGTCGAACTCCTTTCAAAACCGATGGCGTTCGATATATGCCAAAATAGATCCCTTCGAAAATATATGAACGTGATCAAATGCGCGTCGACTAAAGGACGCCAAGCTCCGCGAATATCGGGGTGCGCACCTTCTCATCACCCTTATCAGCGCCATCACATCACCGCCGCTGTCGTCATTGTCAATCGCCGCCGTCGCCATCAATATCAAAACAACCACCGTCATCATCGACAGACGGACATCCTCGCCGTCATCGTCGTCACAGACATCGGCACCGCCATCGTCATCGTCGTCATCGCCACCACCATCGCTCGTATCATAACCGTTGCCGCCGACGTGGACGCCATCATGCGGGCTCTGTGACGCAGTAGGAAATCCCCATCGGTAAGCGCACCCGCGGCCGCATCAGTTGTACCATCCAGCTTGTCGCTGTGCGCGCTGGCGTGCGATCTGACGCGGCCGTAGAGATGCGCTCACAAGTGCAAAGCCATAACCGCGGTCATGACCGACTAGGTTTTATCAAACAGGTTGCGGGTGGGAGGGTGTGATGCTTGCGCGAGCAGTGGAGTTGACGTATTCAGGTTTCTGATTGATTGCACCAACAAATGCACCACATAAACTGCACCACATAGTGCGCAGCGAGGGTGCAACAATCCACTGCTCGGGGTCCACACTGGCAAACATGTTGTTCCTCTAGACAGAGGACGGAGCGCAAAAGAGACGGGGGAGCGAATGGGCGGTCCAGCTAGCACTGCCTTCGCGATGCCCGTCTGCAACAATTGCCTCTCAGCGTGCCGCGTCCCCTTCAGGGATCGACGCACAGCCTGAACACAGCCCAGCGCTCCTCTTCCCTCCTCCCTCCTCCCTCCTCCCTGCTCCCTCCCCCCTCCCCGTCCTCATATCTCCTGTTCCTTCCTGTCCCTCCACCCTCCCCGCTCCTGCACGTCGCCATCATCATCGCCCCAGTATTCCGCCTCCTCCTCATCATCATCATCAGCAGCATCATCATCAACATCAGCATCAGCACCAGCAGCATCATCATCGTCGTCATCATCAGCATCATCATCAACATCAACAGCAAAAACAACAACAGCAGCAGCAACAACAACAGCAGCAGCAGCAGCAACAGCAACAGTAACAACAACAACAGCAGCAACAACAACAACAACAACAACAACAACAACAACAACAACAACATCAACAGCAATAGCAGCAGCAACAACAACACCAACAACAACAACAACAACAACAACAACAGCAGCAGCAACGCCAACAACAAAAAGCAGCAGCAGCAGCAACAACAACAACAACCACAACAACAACAACAACAATTATTGTTTCATACTGCTCGCCCTTATCTGCTCGAGTGTCCAATAACGCCTATTTCCCAAATCCTCGATACCCGCCCTCTTCGTTTTCGATCGAACCCCGTTTTGGGGGTATACCTTTCTTCCCTGCAGGCCGGGCCCCGCCAAGCGGCGGGGCGGCCGCGGACCGTCGGCCTGGCCAGCGGCAGCGCTGATCGGCGGGGCGGCCGCGGACCGTCGACCCGACCCCAAGAGGGACGGACAGGGGACCGACCAAAACGACGACGACGACGTCGACGACGACGGCGACGACGACGACGTCGACGATGACGGCGACGAGCAAAAGCGAGAGCGAAAGAGAACGACAGCAGGGCCACAAGGACACGAAGTAGGCCACGAAGGGCAACAGCGGGGACACGAAGGGAATGCGTATGGGGCCACGAAGAGCGCGAACGAGCGGGGGCCACGAAGGGCAGATGATGCGGGGCCACAGAAGGCAACGATGGGGCCGCTGAGGGTAGCAACTGGGCCACGTAGGACATATGCATATGGGGCCACCACGGGCGCGACCGAGCGGGGCCACGAAGGGCATACATGTATGGGGCCACGCAGGGCAGCGAGGGGGCCACGAAGGGA
>CAUYUJ010015557.1:5000-17500 GCA_963575745.1 Prorocentrum cordatum | reverse complement strand
CGGGGTGTGAAGCAGGGAGATCTGGTCAGTTCCTTCCTGTTCAGTGCGCTGCTGGAGCATATCTTCCGACAACCCAAGCCCGGCTGGCAACGCAAAAAGTTTGGCATCAAGCTCGGCTTCGCTCAAGAAACAAGCATCACGAACCTACGCTTCGCACACGATGTTCTGCTGTACGCCCCAAACCTTCGCCACCTTACATGTTTGTTGCGCGACTTGAAGAGCAAAGCATACTGCTATGGACTCTCTCTGCACCCCGACAAGATCAATATTCTCACCAACGTCAGCTGGAAAACTGGCAGAACAATCACGCACATCGTCTTAGATGGCGCGCGCATAGACATTCTACCCAACGACCAGAGTACGAAATACTTGGGCAGAAAATTATCGTTCCACGACTTCCACTGACATGAACTGACGCCGCGGCATGGCCGAAGTTTCACCAACTACGGTGCGAACTTACCAACAGAAAACTCCCATTGCACAGCAGACTCCGAATCTTCAGCGGCGCGATCAAACCATGCGTTATGTACGGTTACTCTTCGTGGACACTCACCAAAGATATGCTCATCACGCTACAATGAACACAGCGGAAGATGTTCCGACTGATCATGAATACGCAGAGAAGACGGAACACGCTGGAAGCAAGCAGACAGACGGCACGCGCCGGCTTCAACACCAACAACGGTACCCGTGTTCGACGTCAACGACACCGAATCCAGCACCGACACCAGGACCGACAACAGCACCGGACGACGACGACGACGACGACGACGACGACGACAACAGCACCAGCACCAGCACCGACCACAGCACCAGCAGCAACACCGAATACAGCACCAGCACCAGCAACAGCACCAATCGAGAACAGCGCCAACACCTACAATAGCACCTGCACCGACAACAGCACCAGCACTGACAGCAGCACCAGCACCAACACCGACACCGACACCAGCACCGACAACAGCAACCGACGGAGACACCGAAGATAGATCTGAGTCTTGGGTTCAATTCATACGGAGAAGTACCTCCACCGCTTTGGCACACGCCCAACGAGCACGAGTCGACGATTGGACCGACGTATACTTCAAGCGAAAATGGGCGTTCGCAGCACGCGTGGCCAACCACGATCACGACGGGTGGACACGACTGAATGCAAGCTGGGACCCATGTACACACGACCTACGTCCAGCCTTTCGCCGACATGGCGGGCAAAAGAAACTTTGGCATGATGACATTGTATCATATCTACATGACGTGGCCGACACCGACAACGATTCCAAATGGTGGGTGTTGGCCCATAACCTACCATGGTGGAAGACTCGTGAAGAAGGCTTCTTGGACTATCTGCGTCGGCGCTCCGGCGCCCCCGCCGGGCTCTCATAGGGCCGTCCCTCCAGAACGTTTTCCGGCGCTCTCTCTCTCTCTGTCCTCCTCCTCCTCCTCCTCCTCCTCCTCCTCCTCCTCCTCCTCCTCCTCCTCCTCCTCCTCCTCCTCCTCCTCCTCCTCCTCCTCCTCCTCCTCCTCCTCCTCCTCCTCCTCCTCCCCTCCTCCTCCTCCTCCTCCTCCTCCTCCTCCTCCTCCTCCTCCTCCTCCTCTCCTCCTCCTCCTCCTCCTCCTCCTCCTCCTCCTCCTCCTCCTCCTCCTCCTCCTCCTCCTCCTCCTCCTCCTCCTCCTCCTCCTCCTCCACTCCTCCTCCTCCTCCTCCTCCTCCTCCTCCTCCTCCTCCTCCTCCTCCTCCTCCTCCTCCTCCTCTCCTCCTCCTCCTCCTCCTCCTCCTCCTCCTCCTCCTCCTCCTCCTCCTCCTCCTCCTCCTCCTCCTCCTCCTCCTCCTCCCCTCCTCCTCCTCCTCCTCCTCCTCCTCCTCCTCCTCCCCTCCTCCTCCTCCTCCTCCTCCTCCTCCTCCTCCTCCTCCTCCTCCTCCTCCTCCTCCTCCTCCTCCTCCTCCTCCTCCTCCTCCCTCATCGCTTGACTCCGTCGTTCGACGATGTCCATGCTGGGCAACGGCGCAGAGTACGATCCTGGCAGAATATGATTAAAATGAGAGGCGCGGCAGACTACTGCTGCCCGCGGACGCGCGAGAGCGCCCACGTAGCAGGCAATCGGTGGTCGTGCGACCGAATCCGATGGACTCGCGGCAGCGAACCACAACATGACTTCTGTCACGGCGGATACATCACAACAGAGGCGGCCTCCCCCCCAACCCTCATCCTCAAGCCCGCCTCCCCGTCGAGGGGAGGATCAGTTTGTCCACAACCGTGCCCCCTAAGCGATCCAGCCCTCTAGATGCGGACCCGCGCGTGAACCACCACGCCCTTTCATGAGGCCACGAGCCCTGGCAACAAAAGACCTGCTGTCTCGGAGGAAGAGATGATCTGGGCGATGGACCCAAGTACATCCAAGTGCAAGTACAGTAAGGCAGATGGGATGAAGAAGGGGAGAGCTCCCTATGGGGCCACGAAGCTTGTAATGTGGCCATGAATATGTGAGTGTGCCGAAGCGGGCGTGACGTCCACATGTGGACAAGGCCTCTGGGATTCTCTAGGTGGATCTCCCAGCGGGGCCGCGAAACGTGCGAGGAGTGAGCCAGAACTGGCGTCACGTCCACATGTGGGCGGGACCCTTGGAGCGTTAAGTTGAGCTCATGATGAAGCCACAAACGTATGAGGAGTGTGCCGAAACAGGCGTGACGCCCACATATGAACGGTGCATCTGAGGTCTTCTGTGGAGCTCCCTATTGGGCCTCAAAACGCAACGTGTGAGGGGTGAGCCGAAACGGGAGTGACGGCCACAGGTGGACGGTTCTTCTGGGGCTTTAGGTGGAGCTCCTCACGGGGCCACGAAATATCTGAAGGGTTTGCCGAAATTTGCATGCGGGATGAGGGAGGAGGGAGGAGGGAAAAAGTAGGCACAAAGCGATGCGTATTCAAAACGAAGACCCAACACAACAGGATGCTTGGGAAATCATCTTGGCGAAAGACCCAACCGCGTGGTGGGTACTGCTTTCGGTGAAGCTCCCTAATGGGCCACCAAGCATATGAAGGGTGTGCCGAAACGGGCACAGGGACGCATGCGGCCCCTGCCGCTAGGGCCTTCGGTGGAGCTCCATGTGAGGCCATGGAACGTATGAGGGGTGTGGCGGCACGGGCGTGACGGTGCCTCTGGGGCCTTCGGTGGAGCTCCCTATGGAGCCGCGAAGCGTGTGAGGGGTGCTCCGGAAGGGGTCCGACGCCCACAGGTAACCTGTGCCACTGGGGCCTTCGGTGGAGCTCCCTATGGGGCTACGAGACGTGCGAGGTGTGGGCCGAAATGGGCATGCGCAGGGCAGAGGGAGAGATGGGAGGAGGGCGAGGAAGAGGAAGGAGGACACGGGGCGCTCTGTCTTCAAAACAACGACCCAACACCACAGGATGGTTGGAAAAAACAGATGAACATAAACTTTCGGAGGTCCGCGCAGATGTTTGGGATCGACCCTGGCGGGCCCAGCGCCGATCCAAGAAATCCGCGCGGACCTCCGAAAGCATATGTGTTATGTGCCTTCTTGTTTTTCTTCGATCCTTGCAGGCCCCCAGAGGCTCCTAAACTCGTCTCTCGCACTGGAGGCCTCCTCAATGAGGTCCCAGCAGGTCGGGTCGGACGATCAGGCGGTATCGCTGATGCATCGGTGATGCATCGGCGACGGCGACGTTGGCGATGCATCGGCAACGTCAACGTGGAAAAGCGTTGGTCCTCCCCTCCGACCCCTACACGGACCCCATCTGGGAGGCCAAAAGTGCCGTAGGCTCCTCTTCTCAATCTCCCTATCATCTCCATCATCATCATAATCATCATCATCCTCCTTCTCACCATCATCAGCATCATCATCTTTATCATCCTCACCGTCATCACCACCACCACCATCATCATCATCATCATCATCATCAGCAGCATCATCAGCATCATCATCATAATCATCATCAAAATCATCAGCAGCATCATTGGCATCATCATCAGCAGCAGCATCAGTACCAGAAACAACATACTCATCGTCATCATAATCATAATCATCATCAGCATCATCATGGTCAGCATCATCATCATCATCATCATCATCATCATCATCATCCTCATCATCATCCTCACCATCATAATCATCAGCATCATCAGCCGCAGCATCACCAGCACCATCACGATCATCATTATCATCATCACCATCATCATCATCAAAAGCAGCAGCATCACCATCGTCAGCATCATCATCAGGATCATAATCATCATCATCGTCATCATCACATTCACCATCACCATCATCAGCATCATCAACACAATCATCATCGTCAGTACCAGCATCAGCATCAGCATCACCATAATCATCTTCATCCTCATCGTCAGCATCAGCATCATCAGCACAGCATCATCATGATCGTCATCAGCATCATCCTAATCACCATCACTATCCTCATCACCATCATCATACAGCATCATTGTCATCAGCATCACCAACATCATCTGCTCATCATCACCATCAGCATCAGCATCCTCATCATCATAATCGTCATCATCAATAGCATCAGCAGCATCATCTTCATCATGAGCGTCTTCATCATCACAAGTCATCACCACCATCACCATCACTGTCACCATCCTCATCACCAACAACAGCATCTGCATCATCAGCATCATCATCATGATCGAAGGAGACAGGAACGGCGGCATTCCAAAAGGCCAGGGAGGTCGTCTCAGAAACCCACGCGCCTCCAGAGAAGCCGCCCATCGAGGCCTTTGGGAGGGTTTCTCTTCTCGGAAGGCTGCCCCAAGGTGATGATTGACACCAGCTGCAATTTTGCCGAATCACCCCCGAGCCCGAAAACAGCCCAGAGAAAACCGACCAGGCCATCAGCACCGCTGTTTTGGAGCTTTTCGTCGAGCCCCAGCTCCCAGAGTCGCCCCTCCAGGGGGCGAAGAGAGCAACAAGCCGCCGCACCCCCGATTTGTTCCACGCCGACGGCGCCGATGCATCGCCGCCGCCGCCAGTGCAGCAGCCATGCGGCGCGATCCACCGACCCGATCTATTGGGAGAGCCAAAAATACCGATACCGCTACTCCCCGGACCTCTCCTGGGGTGCGTTCTGAACATAGTTTCGAGGCGAATCCAGCAGTGGCGACGAGATCCTCCGAGGAGGCCCAAACAAGGGAAAACGGCCGAATTGTAGAGGTATGGGTACCGTACCTTTTCCTCCTCTGATCTACTCCGACCCGACCCCACCTGGGAAGCCTGTATGGCAAAGGCTCACAACCACACCAGCCGCTCGCCTCGGGCGCAGCGGCAGGCGGAGGCGAAAAAAACAAAAAGGAATCGGGGATCTCCTGATTCGGGTCAATCCAAACCCGGGTCAGTCAGGCCTGCAGGATCCTGCAAACTCCTGCAAAATCCTGCACCCCAACCCGGGCCAATGCGACTGATCCTGCAGGATCCTGCAGGATCCTGCACCCAAGCCCGGGCCAATGCGACCCTGGCCCTGCAGGATCCTGCAAGATCGGGCGCTCTGGCTGACCCCCGTTTGCATTGACCCCCGTCCGCGAGCTCAGGGGGAGGAGGAGGAGGAGGAGGAGGAGGAGGAGGAGGAGGAGGGGGAGGAAGGGGGAAGAGGAGGAGGAGGAGGAGGAGGAGGAGGAGGAAGGAAGGGGAGGAGGGAGGAGGAGGAGGAGGAGGAGGAGGAGGAGGAGGAGGAGGAGGAGGAGGAGATCGAAGCTCCCGAAAGGAGCACAGATGATGGCCAGCATCCGGGCGCGGCGCGCGGGCGCTCGGCCCGCCACCTCCGCCGGGAGCTCGCAAAAGGGCGCGCGTCGGCCCTCGCAGCGATTGGCTGCGGAGGGCCTGCGGGCCACACGCCCCTCTTGGAGGCCTGGAGGTGGGCACCGACAACACCGCAGGGGGGGTGCCTCCACTCGGCAGGTACCCCAAAAATACCCCAAAAAGATCAAAAACAGATTCAAAACATACCCCCCAGACAATTTTTGGATGGTGTTCTGATCATTTTTGGGGTATCTTTCATTTTTCGTCGAAAATCCCTCTGTAGGGGGACAGGCCCGAGTTTCGGCGGTGGACAAACCCCCCTCCAGTAAACCTCCCTGTAGCGAAAACGGCGTAGGGCCGAAACCGACGGACCTGGACCCGCAAGCATGACGGCCGCGACGCCCTCCCGCGAACCAAAAACAACCAAGTCCTCAATCGACGTGTCAGGGTAGGAGGTCTGTCCACCTCCGATCCACAGGGGGATGACGATCCCATATTTCGGCGTTGGTGGTAATATTTCGGTCACTCTGAAAGCCAGGAAATTGCCACCATCACCGAGATCGGGATCCCCTTCCCGCGGTGGAGGCACACCGCCGATTCTGATGTTGGTGTCAACCTCTAGGCCTGCGGTTCATAACGATTGAGGAAAAAGATTCTGCAAGTCACACGGCCCGGCAAGCTGGCAGGCGACGAGCGTCAAGGAATGGCCTAGAAGCGGTGATGCTGCTGTGATCTGGGCTGCTGGCGTGGACCCGTAACTTCGTCGTCGCGGCGCTCTTCTGACGCGTCCCACCCGCCCCAGGCCTCGGACAGGAATTCTCCCCTCCCTCCATCCCCCCATCCTCCCCCCCCATCCTCCCCTCCATCCCTCCATCCTCCCCTCCCTCCCCCCCATCATCCCTCCCCTCCCCCTCCATTTCCTTCCCCTCCCTCGCCCCCATCCTCCCCTCCATCCCCTCCTTTCCATCTGGACGGAAAGCGTTCCCCTCCTGAGGAAGTTCCCTCCTGACGGAAGGAACTCCGGCGCCATGCCTGCACGTACTGGGCGCATCAGGGTGCCATGTGCTGTCTTCTAGGGTCTCGGAATTAAGAAACAAAACAAAAACAAAAAACGCCCCCCCTCCACTAGTGGAGTGGGCCGTTCACCCTCCCTCCCCTCCCGAGGGCACGATCCCTCGCAGGAAATGTATGGGGTTCACGCTCCCGCCTTTTGAAAACGATTGGTCCGCGCCCCGAAGGCAACAAGATGACCCAAGATGCCTCGAAAGCGGGCCAACATGACCCGAAGGCGGCTGAGTATGGCTTTAAGACGGCCCAGGATGCCTCCAAGATGCCTCCAAAAGGGCCAAAAGAGGAGACGGCCCAAGAAGCCTCCACGATGGCCCCAAGACGGCCCAAGAGGCAGGCCACCACGAAGGTCTCAAGATGGCCCAAGAGGACCCCACGAGTGCCCAAGATGTATCCAGGACCCACCATACGGCCAAGACGACCTCAAGATGGCCCAGGAGAGCCCCAAAACGGCCAAAAAACCGCCCAAATGAGCTCTGCGAGAGCTCCTCAAATAGTGAAGCACCAATCAAACCACCATCATTATCATCATCATCATCATCATCATCATCATCATCATCATCATCATCATCATCATCATCATCAGCATCATCATCATCATCATCATCACCATCATCATCATCATCATCATCATCATCATCATCATCATCATAATCATCATCATCATCATCATCAGCAGCATCAGCATCAGCATCAGCATCAGCATCAGCATCATCATCAGCATCAGCATCAGCATCAGCATCAGCATCATCATCATCATAATCATCATCATCATGATCGTCGCAATCGTTGTCCTCCTCCTCCGCTTCCTCGTCGTCGCCGCCGCCGCGGCCATCCCATGATCATCATCGTCAACATCATCAGCATAACCACCACCACCATCGCCACCATCAACAGGTCCTCATCCTCATCATCATCATCATCATCATCATCATCATCATCATCAGTCTCATCATCATCATCCTCATCAGCATCAGCATCAGCATCATCATCATCACGACCATCACCATCAGCAACGTCATACATATCACCATTACCAACGTCTTCATTACCACAGTCAACATCACAATCACCATCACAATAATCATCACCAGCATCAGTAGTCATCATCAGCATCGGCATCAGCACCAGTACCAGCATCATCAGCAGTTTCGCCAATACCATAAGCAAAACGAGCATGATCAACATCAACAACTCCGCCCTTCCCGCCATTAATATTAACATGTTTATTACAACCACCAACACCGTCATTATTACCACCACATTAATATCACCATCACCATCACCTTCGTCATCGTAACCGCCAACACCGTCATTATTACCACCCCTACCGCCAGCATCACCATCGCTCCATCATTAGCAGCAGCATCATCAGCACAATCGTCGCATGCATCATCATCAGCATCACAACCACCACCATCAGCATCAGCATCACCGTCATCACAAGCAGCATCACCTTTATTCCCTACCTAGGCTCTGCCTAGAAGGGTTCGTACTCTCTTTGCTTAAAGGGGCCGGACAGTGGTCCCCGCCCCGGGCGGTTCCCCCGGTCCCCGCCCCGCGGTTCCCCCAGTCCCCTAGGAGCTTTAGATTTAGCTTTAGCTGGAGCTTAGCTTTAGCTCAGCTTTAGCTCAGCTTTAGCTCAGCTTTAGCTTAGCTGTAGCTTAGCTGTAGCTTAGTTTAGCTTAGCTTTAGCTTAGCGTTAGCTTAGCTTTAGCTTAGCTTTAGCTTAGCTTTAGCTTAGCTTTAGCTTAGCTTTGGCTTAGCTTTAGCTTAGCTTTAGCTTAGCGTTAGTTTCGCTCTAGCTTAGCTTTACCTTAGTTTTAGCTCAGCTTTAGCTTAGCTTTAGCTTAGCTTTAGCTTAGCTTTAGCTTAGCTTTAGCTTAGCTTTAGCTTAGGTTTAGTTTAGCTTTACTGTTACTACTAATGCTGCTTTCCTAGGGGCTCCAACTCCTAGGTAGGGTCGCACTGGGAAAATCATTATTATCATTATTACCCTCACCACCACCATCATCACCATCATCATCGCCACCACCATCAGTATCATCACCATGACAAGCATCATCATACAAAGCGCCTTCATCATCATCATCATCATCATCATCATCATCATCATCATCAGCATCATCATCCTCACCATCATCACCAAGATCATCACCATAATCATCAGCATCGTCACCACCACCACCATCATCACCAACACCATCGTCATCATCACCATCACGGTCATCCCAGTCGTCCGAAGGATTGCGATCCCCCGTCGCTGGCCTGACAGTTTTCCCAAGGGGGGTCAGGAACCAGGGTTCCCCTCCCCGCCCCTCCTGAGGAAACAGAAACGAAGGGGCCCCTCCCCCCAAAAAAACACCCCACCCACCCCCCGCCCCCGGAGAACCCGGGGGATCCCAAACCCCCCGTCGCCCCCCCGCCTCTCAGGGAAAAATGAAAAGGGGGGGTCCAGAAAAGCCGCCCACACACCCCGAGGAAGACTAGCGCGGGGGGTCCAGAGACCCGCCCCCCTCCCCCCCCCACCCCCCAGGAAAACGGATGGGGGGTTCGGATCCGACTCCCACTGAACAACCAATGGGGGGATCTGTAATCCCCCCCGGCGGCGAAGACGACGACGACGACTACGACGACCACGACGACTACGACGACCACGACGACGACGACGACGGCGATCACGACGACGACGACGACAACGACGACGACGACGACGACGACGACGACGACGACGGCTACGGTGACGACGGCGAGCGGCGACGGTGAAGACGGCGAGCGGCGACGGAGACGGCGACGGCGACGGCGACGGAGTCAGCGGCGGCGGCGGCGGTGCGCCTGTCTCCAGCGCTCGCGCCAGGCGCCGGCGCCAGCTCTGATGGAATGCCACCGGGGCTCGATCCAACTCTCGCAATATCCTACAAAGGCCATGCTGTGTACTCTACGCTTTTCGGGCCTCCTCTGCTCGACGTTCCTCTACTCTACTCGACTCTACTCTGCCTTACCCTGCTGTACCTTATTCTACTCGGCTCCACTTTGCTCTTACTCTACTCTACTCTGTCCCTTTCCTACCCTACTCTACTCTACCGTACCGTACCCGAACATACTCTACAATCCGCCACCGTGCCTCTGGGCACGGAGGGGGCGCGTCCTCAGGTCCTGGGCCATGTCCTCTAAGCCTCAACCCTCATTCCTGAGGAGTCTTCAAAGGGCGTGGCGCGTGCCCCCCAGGGTTTGGCGCGTGCCCCCCTGGGCTCGGAGAAGTGCTGTCGCATGAACGAACTATTCCGGCCCAAAAAGGCCCCAGGACGTGCCAAGAGAGCCGCAAGAGGCTCCTGGACACGGTCCAAGAGGGCCTCGAGTCGCCCCAAGAAGCCCAAAATCATTGATTCACCATCGGATTTGAAGGATTTGGGCGTTCTCGCCTTTTCGGCTTCCCGAGGCTCCCAGACGGCCCAAGAGGCCCCCAAAACCACCCCAAGACGGCCCAATAGGCCTCCAAGGGGGCACCACAAGGCCCAAGCCTAAAACTCAAAGGGACCCAAGACCGCCACCAGAGGGGCCCAAGGGCGGGAACGCGAACCGAAAATCCAAGCCTTCCGTCCCAAGAGGCCCCCAGGAGGCCCCATGAGGCGCAAAAGAGGCCCCAAAAAGCTCCGAACGGGCCCCCAAGCGGCGCCCAACGGTGGCGGCGGCGGTGGCGGCGGCGGCGGCGGGGGCGGCGTCGGCGGCGGCGGCGGCGGCGGTGGCGGCGGCGATTCAGCAACGGTGGCGGTAGCGGCTGCGCCGGCAGCGGCGGCGGCGACGGCGATTCGGCAGCGGCGGCGGCGGCGGCGGCGGCGGCGGCGGGCGGCGCGGCGGCGGCGGCATCCAAGAGGCCACCGCGAGGCCCCCCGCGAGATTCCAACGCACATCCCTCAGGCTTTAGACCCGCAGTCCACGCACGGTGGCAGGATGGGCCGCAGGCCATTAAGTGTTTTATATTGCCGCTGCTGTACTCAACTCCTACCCTACCCTATCCCGCTCTGTTTAGTATGGTTCTGCTAGAGTCGATCCATCTATTTTGCCCTATTCGACCCGATTCGCCCTACTCTGCTCTGACTCTGACCCTCTTCTACTCTACCCTACCGTACCGAAAATACTCTTCACGATTATACGTTACTGTACTTCCCTCCACTCTACTCCCAATCCCACCAGCCCTTGTGGCGTAGGCGGTCTATTGTTACCCCTCCTAATTCCCCTTCGGGGGGGTTATCACTGTTCCCTATTGGTATACACCCCCTCCCCCAGGCGACTGGGTGCCAACCAGGGTCAATGCGGGCACCCCCCACCATCCCTTGTCAACAACCAATACAAAACACTCTCTGCCTCCAAATTCGGAGCATGCGCAACGAACCCGATGCGGCCTCCCCCCACCATCCCTGTCAAAAAACAATACAGAGTACACTTGGCGGCGGCGGCGGCGGCTGCGGCGGGGGCAGCGGTTGCGGCGGCTGCGGCGGTGGCGGCGGCGGCGGCGGCGGGGGCGGCGGCGGCGGCGGCAGCGGTGGCGGCAGCGGCTGCCACGACAGCGGCTGCGGCTGCGGCGATTCGACAGCAGGGGCGGCGGCGGCGGCGGCGGCGGCGGCGGCGGCGGCGGCGAGCGGCGCGGCGGCGGCGGCGGCGGACAGCGGCGGCGGCGGACAGCGGCGGCGGCGGACAGCGGCGGCGGCGGATTAGCCCCCAGAAGCTGCCCACCCAAAGCCGACAGCTGAATATGCTGCGGCTCGGGCCAGGCTCGAATGCGACGTACGTGTCGGGAGTGCGGGCGGGAGTGAGCGAGACGGCTTGCGGGCGGGGGGGGGTCTTGACCCCTCCCCCCACCCCTCTCCTGGACCTGGCCGGGGGGGGGCCCGCGACGCGTTGGAGCGTCCAAAACGGCCTCGGCGAGGAAGCCGAAATCATTGGTTATCGATGTCCTCCTAGATGGCCCCAAGAGGAGGGAGCGCCAGGTCGCCGCGGCGTAACCGCAGGGACGGGGACCAGGAGGCGCGCGGGGGGCGGCAGGGGGGAAGCGGCGGGCAGCCGCGGAATGGAGCGTGGAAAGGGCACGGGAGGTGCAGCGGAAAGTGGCGGGAGGGGGCGATGGACCCGCGGTGGTAAGGGAGCAATCCCGATGGGGCGGGAGGCGATTGACAGTCTCACGTTGGGGGGACGGCTCGCCGACGCCGTCGTCGCGGGGGTGGAGGCATACGGCCTCGTCTTCGACGTCAAGGGCCCGACCTCGCCCGCGAGCAGTCCCGCCCTACAACGCGCGGCCACTGTCGGCGCCTACGAGGTCCCGACCATCTCGCGGCGGTGCCTGGCGCCCCCTGTTCGCGCCGACGCGGTGTCCCAGGCGTTGCACGCACCTGCGCCCAATCGACTCCCAGGCCCAGTGAGTCGCTCATGGCCCGAGCATCGCAGCTGTGGCTGCGAAATGAGGTCAGGAAGGCGACGCAGGTTCGTTGGTCGTGCCGACGCGGGTCGAAAGCGCGCGCGGAGCCAGGGGCAGAGCGTTGCTCGGCAAGGCGTGCCAGACGGCTGTGAACGACGCACCCAGGGTGACCTGAAGGTGCCTGATCGTCTTTGGTGACTCCCCGTGGGGTTCCCACTGGGAGTCGTGGACCCGGGCATTATAGAG